>MU388424.1:0-42838 GCA_022578535.1 Jackrogersella minutella
ATCCCCCCACAAGCAAGACGAAATTCGCAAGCTTATGTACCAGGATGGCACGGACCATAAGCATAAGCCCGCTGATACTTCCAAACACCCCCTAACCAAGGGGCCCAAGGATTACCTACAAATAAGATAAGTAAAAGTAGCTGACAGGTTTCAGGGACTGGTCCAATATTCCTTCGGTTTGCAGTCTGATCATCAGGTATATTAGTCATCGACGTGTAGCTATAAAATGAATGAAACCGAGCTACTTACGCCATAAGCATCTTCGTAAAAGTCCGCACAGCAGGAACGCCAACAGTGACAAAGGTAATGGTGTCATCTTTTACTGAAAAGAACGAGGATTACCAACTCCAGAATGATTCCTCATAGTGACGAGACTATAGAGGCCGGAGCGTGAAGTTTTCTAAGCACAAAAACCTCTAGTCCAGTTGCTACTCACCTCTAATAACAACAGTGAGATATATCTGAATATGGGATGTCGGCAGTCTTGAAACATCAGGTATTTCTTTTTATAATGATAAAACATTCTGATTTGAGATGAAATATAGGTAAAAAGACGCAGATAACCCTGAGGCTTTCTCGTAGACGATTTCAAGGCATTGCAGTTCAACGGTGAACTCGGACCTCCTTAAACCCATCCGTGACATCCCAGGGCATTTATATCCGGTGTCAAATAGCTAATTTTCTGGCATTGAAGCCTCAGACTCTGGAGATTGAGACTATACGGGCGAAATAATGTGAAGCTAGGCAAAGTGGCTACCCTCCCCCCTGTCTTCCAAACGATCGGTATAGCCCTATATTGGTTCCTTTGGAATATATTCCCGCGCCCAGGCTATAGAGATCTATTTTGCCGGCATTGCGCTTCGTGGGGATACATATGCATATTAAAAGGGCTGACATGGACACCGTTCCATGCAGCTTATCTGAACTGTAGTCACATTAGCAAAACTTGGGATACGAAGTCGGTAAGGACTAGTCGAAAAAGACGAAAAATGACCACCGCGCTTCGAAAGGCCATCGGAGCCGTTTTATCAATAGCTTCCCTCGGTTCTGCGATACCGTTTGAACGTTGCGAGAGAACGTGTTTGGAGGGGTTGATCTCGGATTACCTGAATGCGTTGATAGCCCACGATCCATCGAAGTTGCCTACGACGCCAGATGTGAGATATGTAGAACATGGCTAGATAATACCGCTCGGGGCGGGCGAATGGCACATCGCCGAGAATGGTGTGGGTGCCATCTATGACGTGCGCCTAAAGGTAGAGAGGGACGGAATTATCAGTGAAATCGAAACACAGAGTCTGTGTGGCTGGAAGCCGTACCGCCAGAAGAGCGGATACCCCGAGATGTGCTGATCTCGCAGACCAACAAATATTACAGCGATATGCAAGGTACCGATCCGAACGGTAATTATACTTTCTTCGATAAATAATGTAATCGCATCGAAGATGGTCTTCAGACGACTAGCGTTAAGACTGGTGACTCTTATGGCCATTCTAATGATACGGTCTTCGCATCACTTACCTGCGAGGAACAATTCCAGACGGGGTTCCTAGGGTTTGTCACCAAGATTCGCGAGCGTCATTTCTCCATGGTAAATAAAGAGCGTCAAGCGGTCTTCGCTATCACGACCCTCGACCACAATGGTACAGTGCGATCTCTACCCAATGTGAACGGCACGTTCTCGCCTATTCCTCTATATTTCGAAACACCCCGTACGCTAATTTTCATGGAGGCGTCCCGTCTACGGGGCGAGAAGCTGTATCGAATCGAAATGACTTTGACAGAGGTCCCGTATGGTATGAAGACAGGGCTTCCCGAAGACCCTCCGGTAGATCTCAGCGGACCAGGTACCAACTACACCATCTACCCGGAGCCTTGTGACGTGATATGTCTCGAAAACGTGGTGGGGGACGTGGTCATAGCATTAAGAGTTCATGACCCCACGCGTTTTCATCTTGCCAAAGATGTCCACTACTCCGAGAATGGCCAGTTTTTCGCCCTTGGAGACGGATTGTGGGAGACTTTGGAGCAAGTTTCCTGGGTTGACAGCTACGCAGCCATCTTGGCGGACGATGAAAGACATACAGCCGGCTATTGGGGATTCTTTCAGGAGCATACAGTCCCCAGTGTGCTTGCGCTACGAGTTAAGGTCGGCGGTGGGCATGTAACAGAGATCGAGGCTCTTGCTGTGCGCGCTGAAGCCACTGGTAGTCGTGGTAGAACAGTGACACTCATACGGCCGCCACTCCCGGTTGAATGGGAAGGCGACGAAACAGCCGGACTTGATATCACGTTCCAAGAACGTAGTGACGACGTTGATATTCCACCAGAATTGCTCAATGGCTACATTGACGGCCTAGAAAAGCATTCCAGCGAGCGAGTACTTGTTACACCGGGATGCACCAGGCGTGACAATTTTGCCCAAACTGATTTGACCTGCGCTGATCAGCTCAATGGTAAAGGAGTAGCCCCCAATGGCCTCCCTAATGGCACAACCACGGTTCGTGACAGACGTATCATATATCCGCGGATAAGAAAAGAGGCATCGCGTTAGCTGTCGCCTTGATCGATGAACCGGCTGATGGGCCTAACCCATTGCCAAAGACAACACGGATTCCCAGCACATACATGATTCCCCATTTGATTAAGATCGACGACGGGACCATTTCGCGAATAGAAAGCGTGATCAAGTGGATGCCATATGGGTATACGTTTGAATGGTCGAAGTTAAAGGAACGAAAAAGTAAAGTTGAAGAACCATTTAAGAAGAGAAATGAATATGCATTTACCGAATATGCTTAGGTACTAGTAATAATGCACAATATCGCGTCTATAATAAGCCCCGCACTATGCGTTGTTGCTCGTTTAGGATCATACGTAGTACGAATGGAGGGGCATCCTTGGATCCTCACCTGATTTACCTACTATGTATTAGACCTTGCAACCTACAACTAAAGTCAACAATACAACAACAAATAATACCTGCCTGATCCTCTTTCTTTTTCCTTTTTAAATAGATGCCCATGGTACTCCTTTTGAGTCTACAAGACCTCACTTATCTGATTCATCTCTACGAGTTCATATTGGAAACAAACTAAAAATGCAGTCGGGAATATCAGGTATGTATTACACATATCTTTGACTATAAGAAAATGAGTACATATGAACTCACAGTCATGATATAGCATCCCAGGAGCTCATCTCCAAATTCAACACCCTCCTAGCCGATACCTCTCTCTTCGGCCTTCTCGTAACCATCACATCCGAGTCCCTAACACCTCTCGACACACTCCCCCGTTCCTCGCCCTCAAGCGACTTCTCTGCCGACATATCCAAGCTAGCTCCTCACTTAAAACCTGACCAAGCGCTCTATATCCTCTTGCGGAGATATGACACAGCTCCGTATCTGATCGCCGTCTCGTACGTGCCGGACGCCGCCAAGGTTCGGCAGAAAATGCTGTTCGCCTCGACGCGGCTGACGCTCATACGCGAGCTGGGCTCCGAACACTTCCGCGAGACCATATTCGCCACCTCCGCCGACGAGCTGAGCGCCGCCGGCTTCGAGAAGCATGATCGTCATGCCCAGCTCGAGGCCCCTCTTACCGAAGAGGAGAGAACGTTGGGCGAGGTTAAGAGGGCCGAGGCCGAAGCCGGCGCCGGCACAGGTATCCGCGAGATCCACCTCAGCAAGACTATGAACATGCCAGTTGCTACCGACGCCCTGGTCGCTCTAAGTGCCTTGGGCAGAGAGGAAGGCAGCGGCTTGGTTATGCTGGTGAGTAAACCAAAACGACATGACATCAACGCAACGTCTCCATTAACCGTAACCCAATAGAAAATCAACCCCGAGACCGAAGTCGTAGAGCTAGTACCCGACTCTTCCACGCCGTCTACCATTACCGAACTCGTGCATACCATCTCTTCGACCGAGCCGCGGTTCACGTTCTTCCGGTACAAATCCACGCCTCCGCGCGGGGGCGACGAGAATAACGTCATTCTCTTCTTCTACACGTGCCCGCCCTCGCCGGGTACCAAGGCCATCAAGTTCCGCATGATGTATCCCCTTATGAAGCGGGCCGTGCTGCAGGTGGCGACGACCGAGGCCGGGCTCCAGATCGAGAAGAAGTTCGAGGTCGAGGACCCGAGCGAGATCACCGAGCAGTCCGTCTCGTCGGAGCTGTTCCCCGAGACGGAGACCAAGACCGCTTTCAGAAGACCCAAGAGGCCTGGGAAGTGAGGGGTCTAAGACCTGATAAGAGTTTATGGCGACTATGAGGGATGATTTAAAATGGGGCTAGACCTAGCGAGACTCGATGGTAGATAACGAAGCAATGCCATTATATTCCACTATATATTCGGATGCGATATGTAACCAGTATTGGTGCATTCATCTAGATATACAGTATACTACGACAACGTAACCCCGACATATATATCTAAGATCCACTCAAATGGCTTTCCCCTCTCCGATTCTACTCCTCATATCTACTCCCCGATATCACACTCGGCCCACTCTTCTCCAACTTATCCTTCAGGTACTCGTACACCGTAAACGTGACGGCCTGTCCGGGCGCGACACGCATGATTCTAGGCGTGATGCCCTTGTAGAACGCATGGATACCTTCTTGTCTGCGTGGCACATCCCTCATTAGCAAGCGTCTTTAAACCCCAGCTCGCATGAAGCGAAAAAAAAAATCTTACCGAAACATATCCCTCGCGATGAGACTAATCCGCTTGAACGCCGAGACCCCCTCCTCGGCCGGCGTCTTCTGCAGCCGCGTCTTGATGGTGTCGATGGGGGCGTTGCTGAGGGGGCCCATGGCGCCGCTGACGAGGCCGATGATGGTGGTCTGCCAGCTGGGCAGGGAGGCGGCGGGGGAGCCGTTCTTGTCGTGCCAGCGCAGGAGGGCTTCCTTGAAGTAGGTGTAGGCGGTGAAGTTGACGGCCTGGTTGCTGCCCTGGCGGAGGGCGGTGAGGCTGACGCCGCGGTAGAGGGCGCCGAAGCCCTCCTCCTTGACGACGGTGTAGAGCGCGTGCGCGGCGTTGCGGTACTTGGGGACGTCGAGGGGGTCGGCCATGCTGTGGTGCTGCGCCTGCAGCCGGATCTTGATCACCTCCATCGGCGTCACCACCGCCACCGCCTCCGTCACCCCCGCCGCGAGCCCCGCCGCGAACGTGCCCTTCCCGCTGATGGCCCCCGTCTCCGCCTCCGCCAGCATCTGCTTGTACGCCTCGAACGACGTGAACCGGATCGCCATCTTCGGCACGATCCCCGTCAGCACCGCCCCCAGCCCCTTGTACAGCCCCAGCGGCGTCTCCCGCTTCACGATCTCCGAGCCCGTCCGTATGAACCCCCGCTTGGGCGCGCCCGGTTGGCGCGCCCGCCGCGAGAGCTGCATGCGTACTTTTATGGTGTCTGAAGAGTGGTAGAGAACTTTTTGTTAGAGGAGGGGGGTGACGATGGGGGGCGGGGGAAAGGGGATATGGATCAACACGTACCGAGGGGGTGGCATGCGAGGGCCTCCATCATACCTGCTCCTCCACCAGCTGATTGCAGGCCATGTCAGCTAAGATGAACTACGGAAACAAAGTGGTAAAACGAAGGGGCCTACCGATTAGATTCGTCGCTGCCGTCGGCGGCGCTTTGCCATCTTTTCCTCCTACTCTTGTCGCCATTGCGTGTGATCGATCTCGGGCCTCTGCCCTGGTTTATACTCTACGTTGTTTCCAATTGCGCTGAGGATACCCGAGTTGGAAAAAAAAGGAAGCGATCGCTTTTGTGAGGGTAGGGCAATCACATGCAACGGCCGCCACTAATGTTCCTAGAAGGTACAAAGCAAGCGCGAGCGAACGAGGGACTCGGAGTGTTCGATCTTTAAGAGGAACGTGAGGACAAAGAGATATATGTCGGTTCGTATATGAAAGCTAATTGACGCCAAAGGAGTATGAGACAGCTAGAAGGGGTATATAAATATATAGGAGAGGAGCATTCAAGTACCAAGACCAAAAAACAAAAAGAAAATCGTCATCCAAACCTATAACGCGATCCTAGGTCGGAAACTTTGAGCTAGGATATCCAGGGGTATCTATATAAATTCCGGCCTCGAGGGTCCAAATAATAAAAGACATTGCCGAGATACGGGCGCTGGCGTAAGTTCTACGTACCCGCCATACCGGAAAAAGAGAGGCGAGTGACTCAACTCGCTCAAGTTCCGCGGTTGGGATTTTCTTTGATAATACGGCAGCTCGTGCTCGTCCTAGAGCCCCATAACCTGAGGAGCTAGGTACTAGGGAGACGCGAGTAGTGCGCTGTGGGGATTGGGGCTAGATCGACGTCGAGTGATGACAGCCAAAGGCGAGCCTTAACCAGTACTATGATAGCTTTTCCCTTAGGTTGGTTACTGGTAGATACACTTGGTGCGCTTAACGGTCCGCCGGATCGTTTCTCGTTCGGTGAACCGGAGCTCTAAGTCGTATGGTGTAACGCATCATCCCTTTGACGGTTGACGGGAAAGACGGTTTTACTACCCTTCTGACCTAAGATCCTTAACATGTTAAAATATCAGAGATTACTATGTCCCATTGCCTTGTTACTTTGCATCTTACAAACCGTCGATTTCATGCCCCAAGCCATTTGCCATTGTGTCATATTCTTTTGGCCTGTGATCTTAAGCAAGTGACGTCGTGAGTACCTACATAATAATATTTGTTTACCGACGGGGAGCCGAGCTTGTGATTTTGCGGGGGAGAATAAAAGTCGGGGAATGGGACTTGGCAGGGATGATAGATACGTATCTCCTTTACGTACCTGACTGCCTGAGCCCGGTTACTTCCGGCTTCCAAGAGACCACCTGGGGCATTTACTGCATAGTACAGCTTTGGTGGAACCTATAATTCCTTTGATGACTCTATCTACTAACAATAGTAATGGATTGGAACCTACGAATATCCAACTTCACTTACCGAGGTTAAGGGGAACAAATAAATACCTGTGTAACTAGTAGAATGGATGTTTTGGTTACAGCAAGTACAGATTAGAGCTGCTGAAGATAGGGGAAATACATATGAAAAACCACTTTGAGCTAATCATCTTCAGCCGCGGGGCCTCAATGCCACCATCCAACTTGACCTCAAGGTCTAGAACGGCACTTCACATGCAGTCATAATGAGTCAGCATACAGGGGATTGGACATCGAGGCCACATGTCAAAAACATATTACTTTCATTATATTATCATCGCGTAGATGATCTTAACCCCTGATCTCTAGGATAATGTTGAATAGACGTCGCCCGTCCTTCCTGAACCATAGGTAACGACAACCTTGTCTGGAGCCCGCGACGCCACATCGTTTTGCCATTCCCGTCCCAATACGCCTTTCTTGAAGTTTTTTCGAAGCAGTGAACCCCGTCCTGCCATGATGCCGTTAAATCTCCCAATCAAATATGACTGGTACCACTAAACCTAGATGTCTTTTTTTCTCTTTCAAGTCCTTGGGTAATCCGGTTTTAACAAGTAGTGCTGGTGGTATATTTGAACGCCCCCCCCCCCCGGAAAGCAAACCCGCGTTATCATAAGTTGAAGGATGATGTTGGCTCCTTTCGAACCTCGTTAGAAACTCCAGTGCCGTCAGGAAAGCTCAAGAAGGTGTTCCGAACTCTTCAACCTCCGAAGGTTCACCCTCAAAGCTATACAATCGCACCTCTCCGTCCTCACCTCCGCTCGCCATTCGGCTATCACTAAGGTCCACGCAGGTCACGGGCCCAGCATGGCCAGTAAATGTTCGCTCACACTTTCCAGTTCGCGCGTCCCAAATTTTGACTAGATTGACAAAGGTGTTAGTGTAGACTCTTTTCGAGATAATGTATATTAAAGACAAAAATAAAAATAAATATATAATGCTTACCCGTAGCATCATTAGCGCTAGTGACATATCGTAAAGAATCAGCCGCAATTCCCCAAATGCCTTCGACATGCCCAAAGAAGGTCCTTGGGCTCTTCCCCGTTGCCGTATCCCAAAGTCTCATCGTCGTATCAAGGGATCCTGTAAGCATGTACCGCGGTGGTAACGGTCGTTCCGGGTCATCTTGGAAAATCGGCCCATACGCGGCTCGCTCTTCGTCTACTTGGTTCTGCGAACTCGAGGAAGACGAGCCGCTCGGAGGTGTGCCACTGCGGTTACTAGCCACAGACGCAGCATCGCCTTCCCGTGTAGTCTCGTCCTCAAACTCGTAGTCGTCCGGAAGTGCAAGAACCTGCTGGACTTGTCCGACGTGGCCTTGGAACGTCTTAACGCAAACCTTGGAGTCAAGGTCCCAAAGTTTCACGGTGCAGTCGTCGGAGGCGGAGAGGACAGTACGCGATGACGCATCGAGGCGGACATGGTTTACCCAGTCGGTATGGCCGCGTAGACTGTAGGATTGCTGAGTTTTGAAGTTGAAAATCTTGATCGACCTGTCCATAGATCCCGAAGCCAGAAGATCGCCAGCCATGTGTACAGTTATGACACCACCTTGGTGATTGAGGGTATTGATGCAGACGCCCGTTCGCCAATTCCATATCTTAACCGTACCATCCAGACTTGCCGAGACAAGCATCCGATCATCGAATTGAAGCGCTCGAATACCCATCGTGTGGCCATGGAGAGTTCGTATGACTTCGCCCTTCTCCATATCCCATAGCTTTATTTTTGAATCGTAAGAGCCCGTGACAAGCATGTTGTCGTCAAACTGCAAAGCCGTGATCCCGTTCGTGTGTTCCCCTGCAAATGTTTTGATGGTACACCTTCCATAGCGCCAGTTAAACCCAACTCGATATCTCTCCCGGTACAGATCCTTCCACGGCCTGAAAGTCTGTGTGGTGGTTGATTGATCCGTGTTACCGACACCGTTGACGCATTGGCGCTTGGCGGGGTCGGAATCCGCATCTTCTACAGACGACGCGGCACGTTTAATGGCGCCTCCAACCGAAGGGGCGTCGCTTATAACTGTCAGCGCTCGTTGGGCATCCACATCTGCCTGCTGCTGAATCTTCCATTCCTTTAATTTTTTCTTCTCCAACTTTGGCAAACCCCATTGACACTTCACGCACTTGCGTCCGATATGTTGCTCACACATCCGATGCCAAACGACATTGTCTCCCGATAAGGTATTCCAGCGTCTGCTAACCTGCGCAGCCTTGCAAAGGGAAGAACAGTCGAGATAGCATAAGATCTTCAAAGACAGCTCGGTCGGCAAGGCAGTAAGAAAGTCTATCTTTAGTTGTTCGTGAACCTCCCTGGATACAATAGAGAGCTGGGGGAAACAACACTGAGTGATGATCCCCTGCAACATAAGCTCACGATGTTTTGAGGGGGCAGCAGAGAATAAAGACCAGACATTTGTGATGGCTTGTCGATCAGCGGAAGGCAATGTTTCGAGTTTCTATATCAACCGATCGATATTAGTGACCAAGTTGCTTATCATCTGGTCATGAAAACAATATAAAATAAATTGAAAAAAAAAGACAACTTACACTCTGTATTAATCCCATCTTCGTCTCGTCCGCCGCCCTTCGACACTTTGAATCTGGACGGTGCCTATAGCAATATTTACTGTTTGGGTCCTTTGTCTTCAGAGCGGTCATGGACGGTAGGTCGGGTTTTCCTATCGGCGCATATAATCCAGGTATGTGTTCCCTTAAAAAGGGAGTAACGGACTGGCCCATGAGTTGTTGCGACATATTGGGTAGACGGGAGGCGTCCTCTGGGTCCTCAGGCCTTCGTCGATCGCAATTATCTCTTGACGGTTTCGCACCAGGTTGCTCGTTTGGTAGGGACGATAACGACTGTCTGTGAGGGTGAAGAAGACGATTGCTGGCAGAGGATATATGGTTTAGGTTCGACGAGGCGCCGTTGTTCGCATGTAACGGGTGACCGTTACGTCTCGTCGTCGGCTCATAGCCGTTAGTTGTCGGTATAGGCGGCAGGCTGTCCATGATGGCGAGGTCTCGAGAGAAATCAGGGTCGGTTAGCCGGGTTGGAGGACAAAGCCCGGGGGAAAAGTGATTCAGATTGCACCATCCGAGAGAGTATGATGAAGAGTACGGTGAAACGAGGTGAGATTGCGTGCTTGATTATGACCATCCAGGTTGGTTCCCGTCTGGTTTAGGTTTCTCAGACTAACGGCTACTCGCAGAACCAAGGACCAAAGAAAGAGTACGGAGGACCAAGGTTAGGTGCGGTGTATTGGGTATATTGCAGTATATTGATATAATTGGTATTAATCCATGACACTAAAATCAATTGCTCATAAGGTCGACAAAATGGCGAAATCGGCTCCAGGCTGCATTCCCTTGCTTGCGATTTGCTCAGGAGTTTCTGCGGACTTCTTGATTTTTGGTTGGCGCTGGCTCGACTGGGCTGGCTTTAGACCTTTTGGTTGGATCCCGAGACAGGCGGGTGTCGTTCGAGGCGGTCAAAAAAAGAAATGGGAAGAAAATAAAAATGGAGTGATTATTCTTTCCCCATATCAATCAAGAGAGTAAACGGTTAACCACAAAGTTCCACAGACCAGACAGACCAGCCAGCGCCAACTTGGACTTAGCTCGACTTTGTTGCTTTTCCTACGATTTGCAAACAACCTAAGGTGCTTTGGGGCCCGAATGGCGACATGTTGGACCGATAACCTCCCGAAATGCCGTGACCCACTACGGCTATCGGGCTACGTCAGAGGCTACGACAGCTCAGGAATAGTCTAGTGGAGTCTGGGGTAATGCACCTTAAAATAGAGGAGACCCTCCCCCGGTACCTGGAAGTATATCCGGATGCCGTACCCCGTTCCAAGAAGAGGTACATAAAATAATCTACCTCCTTACTTTCTATTCATTTGGTTTGACATTTTGGAGAAGATATATTCGTCAGATATTGAATGCCTTGACCCAATCTATTGTCATACATACCCAAAGGTTGACCTCTTACACATAGAATCCATCTCATATCATAAACTTCTACGGGCCGGGGTCTAGTATATAGTGTCCGAAGTACGGTGCTGCACAGTAGCATTAGGTAATCTATTGATCGTCTCGGACTCCGACAGCCGCCAGCCCCTGTGGCTTAGATCTATCTGGATTAATAAATCTGACGAGATTATCGATCTCGCAATTTTCTGACAAGCTTCCGTCGTTTTGCAGATTCATCCATCTTACCCCTAATATCGAGATGCCTAAAGCTCGGTTTCTCCGGATTTCCTTTTTTATTGGGTCGCTTCCACTTCCTCATCACGCAATTAATTCTACAAGCTGGCTCTTCGATTTACTAAACATATCAGCCCCCTTTTCTTTCCAGGGCTGCAGGGATAAGATGTAAGAAATGACCCATATCATTCAAGATATTGCAGAAGACCGACTTTCCTACGACGGCATCATGACATATCACGAATTTCACAGTAAGTTGATGGGCTTACAGCATTATATTATCAGTTGTTTCCATCTAACGCAAGACCGTCTTCTCACACTATCCTCCTTTCCTTTCACATATGGAGATGTAATCATGGCATTGCCAGATTGACGTACATTGTGATTGTGGCGGTGTTGAAGTTACTAATATGAAAGCATCGAAAATACAGCACAAGGCTCAGGGTCCATATCCTCGTAGAATAGCAAACAAGACCTACGTATTTATTCAATGGTGATAGGATATAGGTAGTACCCTTCCACACTAGCGAGAACTGGTCAACTCGTCAGTCCATCCCTTGAGAAACAGACCACTCGCCGTCCTTTGCATTCCAGATAAAATGGAGAAAGCACATTCCCTGGAGTTTCTTCATGTATGAAACATATACTTCGTTGAAAGGTCTTGATTCGTTATAGTCATCCCTGTGTCTCTAATCCTATTTGCCCAGCACCTAGTGGAGTAGCCATGTACGTTTCAACCACTTCTCGCCTCCACCCTATCTTGCTACCTATGCGTGTACGTAGTATGCTAGATCAATGCCAGAAAGGAGACAAACATACAGACAGACCGAAAGAAGGCCGATATATGGAAATAGATAGATAAAGATTCACCAGTACACCTAAATCCAGTATTGATAATTCCTAAGAACCCACGACGAAATAAAACCGGAAACCCAGAAATATCATTACCAAAGCCAGCCATTCTTAGTTTTTGTATCGTTGCCTAGCCTGGCTTGTCGAACTCCATGCCAAAATATATATGCTGATTTCCCGCCGACGTAATTTGTCTGCTCTTTTAGAAAGGAAAGTAGAAAAAGGAAACCAAAACTTGGGCCGGAATCAATCATCTTCTTGATTGCTTCCGTGAGTGAAATATCTTCGTCTGCTACTTTCCTACCCCCTAATTGCAACTCTTTGGGAGCTGGGTATCATGTAAATTTATCTTCATTCCCTCGTCATGCCCTATTCTCTAGTGCAGTCTAACCCGTAAACTAAACCCAGTTGCACAAACCGCACCTAGAGACCCTCTCCTCCCCGTTACAGCTCGTCGGTTACCCTACCCGTTTCCTCCTCATGTCTTCATTCCGCCTGGCACCATGGATGCTGGAGCACTTGGTCAATGTCGTATCGGTGCGCAACGTCACGAACTAGCATGCACCGGATGAGGTTAATGCTCTCCTCGCTGATAACATATGGTACTCTCAGGTCACGATCCATGATCTCGTCGATGCTGTAGAACGGGTTCTCCTTGTAAATGATAGTGTAAAGGAGTATTCCTAGAGCCCAAACATCTTGCTCTTTGCCGCCGTACGGCTTCCCCGCTAACACTTCGGGGGCCGCATAATCTATGTGACATTAGTAGATGACTCGAAATGCTAACCGAAGGATTGCGAGATAGTATCTTAACATACCAATAGTGCCTACGAAGACATCAAAGGGCCCATTCTTGATGTATGCGGCACTTCCGAAGTCGATAAGTTTGATATTTCCTTCACCATCTAGAATGACGTTCTCATCTTTGATATCACGATGGACTACCTTCGCCTTCGTGTGGAGATGATGTATCGCCCTGGCCACCTGGACAAAGATGCTTCGACACTCATCTTCCTCCATGTTTGTCCGGAGCTCAATGTAATCGAAAAGATCCATCCCGGGATATCCATGAGGCGCCATCTCGATATAGTAGTTCGTCTCGTCCTCGAAAAAATCTTCCATCTCCACGATGTTGGGGTGCTTAAAGCCGTCCCGTCGGAGATAGTCCAGAACGTGTATCTCGAGGGGTACTGTACCGAGACGTCGATCTCTGGTCCAAGTATCAACGAGAATTCGCCGTTTTGTTACATACTTCAAAACGACCTTATGCCCGCTGTTGTATTTATATCGTGCTAACTTCACCTGGCCATAGGCGCCCTGTCCCATATCCTCCAGTATCACAAAATCGTCAATGGTCTTCTTTCGTGCTGGGGCCTCAGCTGGAGGCGGAGGCGCCGGCGGTGAAATATCTGATTGCCGTGATACCCCGGTAAGTTTTGCGGCTGCATTCATCGCAACAACCTTCAGTTGCTGCGACAATGCCGACGCGGTTGATGAGGGTCTAGACTTCGTCTCCTCCGTATCTGAACCTATGTCTTGCGGCGTATGCGCCGGTGTTTGACCGGGAGAAGGTTGGTGCAAAGGGGAAACCGTCCCGGATAGCAATGGTGATTTGGGGGTAATCGATGACTTAATGATGGATGCATGCAGATGCCGAGAATATGTTATCCATAACGCGTAAACTACCTCGGATTCGACTACCTTCGCGGCTCCTTCACTAGTCTGCGATTCATCGTCGCTTGAACTCGAATCATTGCCGGATTGTTTCTCGCTCTTGACCACCCTCATCTGGACATCGATCTTTAGTTCTGCACCATCACGATGTTTTGCTGGAAGACCATCGGGGTTGAGAAAATTGCTGGCAGTATCCGGCCTCCTGTCATGCAACGTTAACAAAACAGATGCCTTTCTGAAGCTGTGTTCGGGTACGACGATGCCATCCTGGAGGTGAACCCCATCATGATCGACCAATATCTCAAGAATCTTGTCGAAATCAGGAATGAGGTTGCAAATTGACTGCCCCTCCGGTTTCTCGTAGCCGAAGAGCGCCCCGCAAAATGCAGAATTTGAGCTCTTGATCTTGAGGCTTTCGGGGGAGACCACGATGATTCCAGCAATATGGGGGAAGCTCGAAATTCGGAGCTCAGTCAGGCCCCTTGTTTGCGAAACGACAGTGGGAATATTGACTTTCTCGCTATTTCGGCAGGTAAAATACCTGCGCCTCGCGATTTGAGCGTAGTCAATGGCGCCATATCTGGGATCGATACCTTGACGGGGTATGCGAGGGATTAATTTGCCAATGTCCATACCTGGCCGTAGATTTTCGTCCCCCCATATTGGACCCGTATCTCCCGAGATCTGAGTAACAATTCCGTCTTCGTCAAGACTCACCAGAGCCACGTCTTCATGAATTTCTTCAAGAACCCAAATTAATCCTACCTTCTTCTCTTTGACCCACAGACTCGCAGAACCCGTTGCACCGTTGCGTTTTTGTATGGGGACAACGTCACCGCAGAGCAAAACTCCCCTAGACTTTGCAATACGATGATTTATGCCTCGAGGTTTTGAAGGTGTTGTATCTCCACTATGGATAGTCTGCGCGCGCTGGGTTGGTGCCGGTGGTTTCGGACGCTGTGACCTCGAGTTAGGTTTACTTAATAGATGTGCCGTGATGCCGCCGCGGCCCCCTAGTAGCGATGAGCCGGCTGAAGGAACAGGCGGGGGTGCAGTTTCTGTCGGTTTCTGGCTGACGTCGTTGGGATCGGCATGAAGCAGTTTGTGCTCTAGCCAAGCACGCCTCTCCTCTTGTACAACTTCCAGGATCCCCATCTTACGAACTTCAGCTTTCGTCACACCAAAGACGAGACAAGCTAAGTCGTTTGCGGCTAATATTGTCCACGGAGGTTTGGATTCAGTCGTGAAAATGGCCTGCGCCGCCGGAACCCACCGAGTTGCGTGGCCATGTACCGCGGGTCCCGGACCGGGCGTATTGATCGATGAAGAAGCAGCCAAGGACGGAAAGGATGGAGAAACTAACGCTTCAGGGTAAGCTTCTGATGAACCGGCAAGGAACGGCTGTGCCATAGTATCCATGAGTTTCTGCTGCATTTCAGCTGATACGACGTCCGTGTATGTTCTTCGAAGACTCGGTCGCCTGGATATCGGCGGCGACGTCTGTGCTGTGGTACCACTCTCATTGGTCGGCGTTCTTGAGGAATTCTCAGAATCCGTTTGATCTTGGAATACATCTACTTGTTTCGCCGTCGGCTTGTCCCCCTCACTCTCTACAGGATTCGTAGTCGTAGATGGGATTTGATCTACGGCGGGTTCTCGGGTAGTTGTAGGAGACGTAAGCGGGGTTACGAAGGACTCAGGACTACTTGTCCTTGGTATGGGTATGAAGTCTTTTTCAAACACATTCTCGTGAGAGACTCGAGCAGGACCGCTCAGTGGTCCTGGGACAATAGACGCGTCGGCATTTGGTAAGTTTCCAGCACCTACAAGCTGTGCTCTAGCTAGTAGATTAAGCATATGTTGAGTTTCAACATCACCGGATACCCTGGCTTGGGCGCTCGAAATACCCGCATTTGATGAAACGGACCATCCCACGCGGTCTTTCATGAATTCTATAGATCGCTTCAACACATTCTGGCGGTTATGTATGAACTCCTCGGACTGGTGAGCAAAGGAGAAGGAGTGTAGAGACTCGGAAGGAAAGCGTGAAAGGTCTTCGGAGAAGTTGGGAGAGGCGGGACCGGGAGTTAGTGGGGTATGCTGTCCAGAAGGCAGCATCATAGTCATAGAGGTGGAGCGAGGAAGGCCACTGGATGGGCTTCGTGAAGAAACGGCGGTTGAAGGCATAGTAGGGATACGTAGAGTAGGATGCTGACGGATGCGTCGTAAACCTGAAATGCCCAGTCCATGGTCATGTTCGGTGATAATAGGAGATCTGTGTTAGGGCAATCATGATATTAGTCACTATTAATCTACTATGTTTTGATATATGGACTTGTGTGCTCTTGTTGTCTCTCTTTTTCTTTTTTCTTTTCTTTCTGTCTCTCTTTTATTTCTTGGCAGATGGGAGTTTCGGTGTGTGCAGTAAGGCGGCTGAGCATGACCCCATGTGACGCTGAGTGAAGGTGGTGTAGGCATGTAAGAATATGATCCCTCCAAATCGTGACCGTTGGTCTATTCTCGGATGCCTCGCACATAGGATTTAAGAACCAGAGACATACCTTGTGATTTGGTCAGACTCTGTCACACCTGATCCTGTATCGAAGGAGAATCTCAACCTTGGCCTGTCGGGAAATTCAGCCACAACGGCAAGATTCCCAGTGCTGCGGTTCTTAGGTATTCGCAACGGCGCAGCGAGCTTGGTGCTCCTCGTGGAGCCTCGGCCGCGTTGTGGTTCGGGGTCTCCATCCTGATGAATATTCTCGGCGCCTTGTTGGTTGGGAGCGGGATCAGTGGCCATGGGCATGAGAAGGTGATGCGTCGTTTCAGCCTCGAAACTCACCACTGTCCTGGTTTCCACCATGAATATGTTTCATAATTGACAGATATCAATAAAAGTATATGTGCAACGACCCGCGCGCGCAATAAGTCTGAATGGAGAGCGTGAGTGAGCCAAAAAGAGAAGAGAGACGTAAGAAAAAAAGGAAAAGAGTACGGGAAATAACGTAGACGAATGAATGGTTTGGGTAGAGAAGCGTAGGTACGTACGTACGTATGTATGAATGGGAATGTAGCAGTGTAGGTAGCTTAGCTGGGTAGGTAGGTGTCGTACAGTATCTAAAGTAAGCTGCTGATGGGCGGCGGGAGGCGGCGCGCGGGGTTAATCAATCAGTTAAAAAACTGGGTTAAGAAGAGGGAAAAAATTTAATTGGGACGATGGGAAAAGTTTGGGAATATGGAAATACGAAAATATGAAATTATGAAATTATGGGAATATGGAAAATATGGGAAACATGGGAAATACATACCTAACGGTAGTAGCCTTTTGCTTGCTTTCCACTCTCTAACTATTACCTAAACTGCTCTTGCTAGGACGTAAATTCACTGCCTAACGAAGTACAGCATACAACCCTACATACACCCATGGAAATAGGATACCTCAGGCTTGCGGGTTACGAGCTTTCTTGCTAGGATAGGGATGGGGATAGATTCGGGTTGACAGTGTTGACAGTGGGGGTTCAACCTTAAGTCCGCCTGCCGACTCTCCGCTTCTAACAAGTAAGAACCCAGATCCACGCACGTTTAAATCAAGTGCTACGGTAAATGTCAACTGTGGCGTGCGTTGCTGTTGTTGTTGTAATTGGAAAGCTGGGGAACCCTTGATCGGCAGCTGATTGGGACCTTGGGTTGCGTCAATCAATACCTAGGTATGCATACCTTTCTTTGTTCTCCATATATATTCTTCTTCTTCTTCTTCGTTCTTGTCTTTTAGGTACGCATATCTTAAAATATCAAGAAGTTTCTCATCGAAAAGAGAACTCACCTGGTTTGAGAATTTCATGTTTGCATTCACAGTACATATGTAGCTACGTACCTAAAATGGAAGTGGAACCTGGGCAGCTACATTGTAATGTCAGAACCTAAGGTTCATCATCAATCAATATGACTGATATGACTGGTGCATGTAATGACTTTCGAGTCACACAACCAAGAGACTGGACCGAACCTTGGAACTCAGGGTCTTCTGCAAGTAGTACAAACCCCCCCAAGTCCAACGTTAACCTTAGAATGTCGACTGTCATATGTCACTTAAGTATGTCACAAACGTCTTGTCAAGTTTATAAACACCTCGGTTTTCATAATTAAACTACCTACCTAGATCTATTTGTCGACATAGCCTTAGTATGTTTACTACATACATATTATCATCACTCGCCCATTCTTTTTAACAGGAGCAAAACATTGAAGCATTGGCGAACAAATTTGAAGCTCTCGATCTAGCATTGACTAATCAATAGCCTATGACGTCAGTCAACAGGTACACACACCAATCATTTTAGCCACTGATTGGTTTCCTTTTATTTTACACAATCTCCATCCCTCCATACATATTTGGTTAGAGTTCCAAGGTTACCATCCATAGCACTCGCGGTTACAAGATGGCAACTATGGTGATGACATACAACAGAAATGACGCTATGCATGTATTCCTATATGCAGTCGTCAACATCGAACTGCACATCAAAGCCGAGGACGGGTTTGGATCTTGGAAGCCAAGTACGAATAGTTGCATGCGGCTACATGCAGATGTATCCATAGATCGACATTCATGGGGCGGCACTTCTCACGTCGTCAGCTCGCTATCATGTCATATTCGAGGGATAAAAATTTAACTCTCATTTGTTAACGTAGTATGAACACTTCCTCCTTACCTCTTATTTGCTCATACACCTTCTACTACTTATACTATAGCCTTATAGAACAAAAACATACGAGAGTGGCGAGGGTTACCTCGTTGAACGGATGTGATATAAGAGGTATCGTTGACAAAGACTGCCTCGCACGAAAGTTCCATATTCATCTCCAAGGGCCTCGCATAAGCCGTACAATTGTCACCTTAAGTATATAACACCCATCCGAGGACGTAAACTCCGCTGTTTGTCCCGTCCTGTCTGCACGCCTCCTCTCGTTTGAAGCCTGCGCATCCCAATCCCACACAAGCCATTTTCCCCTTAACGCCATGCATGCATCTTTAATAATGTAACTCCGCCGCCGCCGCCGCCGCCTGTGATGTCCTTCCATCTTACTTTCCCGCCGCCTCCGTGAAACTTTTGGTAATTTACCAGGACATGGAGCAGTCCTGCTCTGATTCGTCGCTGGTATACAACTTATATACGCGACGAGCAGGATACTCCTCTCTCTGGTCGTCTTGTGCAACATCTTTCTTCCACCGTTGCGGAATCGGCGCGGCCCATCGGCGACCCGCGTGGTTTATTAGATATATAAACCCGGAAGCGCTTGCCTATGCTATCGTATCGTTCGACTCATGCAGTTCTGTGTTCGTACCTCGTAACGCCTTGATTTCTGGTTTATTATGCCTGGGTAGCTTCAAGAACCACCGGATGACGGGGAGCTTGCACCTTTATTTCTCCTAAAAAATGTGGAGACGTTCATCCTGAACCTACTACCCTTCTTTTTCAGCATTCTTTCGGGCTCCGGCTTAAGGGTATTCCCATTAGAATCCTCCTCAGAATTACCAGAGTCAAAGGCCGATACTAGCGCTCTTGTGCGGGGATCAGGTGAGGTGACTGTTGTGACTGGTAGGTTACACGGACGATCGAGAGACTCTTGGCTGACAATACTAGTGCCCTGAGTGCTCGGCGAGAGAGGCATCTTGCTTGTAGTAGCGCTAGTGGCTTGCGATTGCCAATCTCCTGGAGGCACGGAGCTGCTCCCGTCTGTCGTCTCGCTACAGCGTTGTTTTCCATTATGCCCAATCACCGTGTTCTCCGACTCATGGCTGTTAAATGGATCACCCGCCGCAAAATCCGGAACGCTGTCGAAGCCAATCGAGACGCCGTTCACCTCTTTATATGTCCCTGGTATGTTGGGGATGTGATATGGCTGATCAGACTGATCGGGCGGCGATGAACCGGCTTTCTTCATTTCAGCATGGTTCGGGAACAGATCACACTTGTCTGTGTTTGTCGGTAACCCGTCGACGCGCTCCGGCTGAATAGCCAAACTCAGGGAGCGAGGTGAAAGTATGCCTTCAACTAGTCGTTTTCTTCGCTGCTCCTCCATACCTGGAATCTCTTCCACAGTTTTCTCAAATAGAGCTTTATTTTTCTCCAGTTCGTCAACAGTATACTTCATGGCAGGCAGCACGTCAGCGATTCCCTGGAATAGTGGAATGGCGAACATATTCATGAAACCTAGTTGAGCCCGAGCCAATGACAGAAAGTCCTTCTTTGGCTGCGAGACGAGAGAAGATGGGATGCCAATATCATTCTCCATCGTGGCTTGCCTCGAAAACTCGTCGCAGAGGATATACATCCATTGCAAGGCGGCCTCGTGCTCTCGTGCCTAAATTTTTATTAGCTATCATGTAAATTGTGAATCAAGGATCTAACATATGTGGCACATACAACATTACTGATGTCGGCGCATTTGATCAGCAAAGAGCAAACAAACGCTCTTTGATCTTCTATCATACGCCCATTCCAGCATTCAATCGAATCAATCTCTTTCAACTTCTCTTGAAGGTCGCCGAGTTTCTTCATGTAATCGAAATGGAGACCCATATCTGTTGCTAGAATCGAGCTAACCATCAGGTGACGCATCTTCGTATCTTCAAAGACCTTAGGCCAGTATCGCCGGAGTATTTGTGAATAAGCTGCGCAGTGAAATGACTCGAGAACGGACCGATCGTTATACAGTTGTGCCAGCGGTGCGTTGAGTACAACTAGGAAGCCATTGTTAACACCAGGGTGGCCCACGTCGTGACCAATCGCTCCTATAAGAAGAGTTAATGCCTCGAAAGGCCTAAGCAAATATGCGAGTGGCGATTTCTCTGTTGGTTTGACAGGAGTACCGGATCGGGAGGGATACGGTGGTAACGCTCCTACATGAACGAGGAAGTTGAAGGTCGCCTGAAGAACGTCAACAGCGTGGCGGAAATTGTGATAGGGTACAAATGTATTATAAGCTGCCCGAGTCGCAACGAGAAAAGTCGTTAATTGGTCTATATATTCATCATATGTTAGTTTAGGTGCAGCGACAATAAGTGTATGTCACTCACCTGTTGGTATTCGCCATTGCTCAAGCTCCGGCATGGAAAAGGCATGCTTAAACATGAGGGTGGCTGCGACGAGAAGAGCATCATCACCGAAATCGTGGGCGCAGAAATACCATTTGCCCACAACTTTGGCGATTTCTGATCGGTCCTCGGATGGGACATTGATTTTGACACTCCCAATACGATCTTCAGATTCCGTGCCAGAGAGGCAAATCCTTCTCATTAACCCGGATACCATAGCCTCTCTAAGGTACGAATACGGTTGATCCCCATGCACGCCCACCCATGATCGCTTACGGCCTCTCTGAACCTCCAATGCCGCTTGCTGTTCCCTAGTAGCTTGTTTATGGGCCCGGTACGCATGAACCTCCAGTGTTGTTAGGGTCTTGACGTGTAGTGGACTAGCCATCACATCCACGGCGCCCGAGTCCAGGCATTTTCTCAGCAGGGCCCGGTTGGTCAGTGATCTTCTAGCTATACCCGGCGCTTCTGAGAGGTAGTCAGCGTAACCAGACTGTACCGGGTCGTCGTTCGCACCGTCATTTGCGCCATCATTCGCTGGTGGGCTTTGCAGCGAAGGAAAGCTGATGATGGGGATAGGTACGACTAATCTCGAAAGGCTTCTCAGGTGGGTTTCGTAGACAATTCGCTCTAGTAATCTTAACCCATATAATTCTCCAGCTGAGTGGCCCTCCTTCAGTTCGTCTCGCGAGACTTCAGAACAAGGAGAATGATCCCGTTCAGACAGCGACGGTTCCAGGACTTGCTCGTCGTGCGGTGTGTCGATCAATACAAGTGTTGGTTTGAGTTCTACCATAGACGTATCATGTAAATGAAATAATTTAGATATGCAAGCAGCGCCACTCGCGCAAACATGTACTATAACATCATATTAGTAGCTTTCTGGGAGTGAAAGTTCGCATTCTATACTAACCGTCGCCGAATGCGTCGAGTAAAAGTCCTAGATTATCCCGAAGTTCGCCAGACTCCGACAGCTCTGTGCTGTCGGACCCAAGGAATCGGTCCTCGAGCACGTTACGGTCCACGTAGATGACATTACATGTTGCACTATCCATCACGGCGGGCTGTAGCATCCAGTCAGGCGACCGGAGCGCTTCCGCCAAGGTAGTTTTGTCGTCGCAACCGAAGCCGACAGCGGAAGTAAGTAGTGTTAAAAAGATAATAAGTCAATTGGGTTGCGAGTGTAGGTAGGGCAATGTCTTGGACCGCGACAGTTCTAATATATCGTATGTGCGACGGTAATAACAGTCAAGGCGCAAAGGTCGTACTTGGTACTCGAAGATGCCTCGATAGGCCCGGCCACTCAAGTTCAGGTCACACTTCAAGGATGACCATCCAGGGGATCTGAAAGACGAACGGCGCATGCGACAATCTACGGTTGCGCTATAGTAATAGGTTATGCAGCTTCGAAGGGAGACGTCGAGGAATAGTGGAACGGATTAGTAACATAGGACTCGGGGCAAGCGAATTCGCACATGTGCGTGCGACTATGATCGAGAATGTAAATGAGTAAAGCCGGTAGTGTGGTCGCGCCTCACACTTTAACTGGGAGGTCCTAGGAATAGTCGAGGTTCTAGAGAAAGGAACCACGTTACACTCGAATGGGAATGATAATACGTTTCGCAACGTCTTCGACTCCTAGCTTATCTAGGAGTGACTGTCTCTCTTTTTTCCCGCCTTCTAATTTTCTTTTCCGAATATCGTAGAAAAGAGAGCGTCGTAGTATTCGGGTCCAAAAAGGGGAAGAAATATTGGTCGAGTTGAGCCTATCCTCGAAGTTACGGGTTATGTCGAAGTCGAGGATATTGGGGGGGCCAATACAAAGGTCGTCGATGAGTGGACGGGGAAGGGATTACTGCATGTATGTACAGTCGAACGATAAGTGGCGTTTCGATAGAATAATAAAAAGTAGGGGAAGAAACAGCAAGTATTTCGAGGTGGATCAAAGTAACAAACGACAAACAAGAAGATCAAAGTGATGCAGATGAGGAAAGGTGTAGACTAGACACTGGCAGTTCCGATGTGGATTGCACAATAGGAGGATGGAAGAAAGAGAAGAAGGGGAACAAAAGTGAAGTTTGCGATTAATCGGGTGTCATTTTTAGTGCGACGGCAGTGAAGGGTGAAGAAGGAAGGGTGATGGTGCTTGCTTGGAATTCTTAAGGCCCACACCAAGCTACTGTGAGTAAAAGGTACATGTATAGTACATATGTAGGTACGTAGGCACTAACTAAATGTGTTAAAACCCCAGCGGTAGGATCGCGGAGGTATTAGACGGGTCCATTAGGGTGGTTGGTAATGTTATGGTAACGCAATATGACTTATAAGTATGTACTATGAACGTATATGTATATTCATATGTATACTTGTACATAAGGTATGTAAGGTATGTAAACTTTAGTCTATTATGTGTTGTGGGTATGGTTATGTTAGGTTTGGTAACCTAGTCATGAGGAAGGACTCGAGTGGGAAAACTCGACATAGATAAAAAATAAAAAACGGCCTTTTTTAAGAATCGATGATGTAAACTGCCGTTGTGGTCATGGTTGGTTTCAAGATATTGGTCGCATGTCTTGGGTCGAAAATGTGTTTTGGAGACGCCGCGCAAAAGTTTGGGGGCCGGTCAATCAATTTCCATCGTGCGTGTGTGGATATTATTGACTGACATGTCACTGCATGCATCTGAAATTCGAAAACTGCCAGTCCTGAACATTCATCGAAGCTTCGTTCGTAACGCTGAAGATGGGCTGTGTACATGTAGTTATGGTACACAGATACCCGACCCACGGATATTTCCATGTAGGGATGTACCTAGGCATGTACAATACGGGCCGTACCCCTCATATCATAACAGGTACCTTCC
Organism: Jackrogersella minutella; assembly: GCA_022578535.1. Taxonomy (NCBI): domain Eukaryota; kingdom Fungi; phylum Ascomycota; class Sordariomycetes; order Xylariales; family Hypoxylaceae; genus Jackrogersella; species Jackrogersella minutella. The sequence goes on from MU388424.1 coordinate 23,659, forward strand.
CGACCAAGACCGACCTGCCTTCTTCAGAGTCTTGTACATGCATGCCTAAAATACTTAAGTACATGTATCGTGTCTGTACCTACATATGTACATACATGGGATCATATGTATGTATGTGGTGATGATAGCTAATATGATACGATATGTATGTACATAATGAAAGTGGGCATGCTTTTATTAGTCGACCTTAGATACGCTGCGCTGTGGTAGATTATCCCTGATCCGTGCGGCTGATGAGGAGATAGATTGTTAATAATTGTGATTATCGCAACCAATAATAGGGATGGCGAAATTGGTGGTAAAAGTGGTGAACGCGCGAAAGTTCCAACCTTACGATCGGTTTTTTCGGAGCTGCCGTCCAGTAGCGGTTGACGACCGACTCAGGTCCGCTTACGTCTTTGGTTCCATGTGTGCGTGCATCGTAAGCAAAGTCCGCTAAAAACGACAAGCTTTCAGGGAATGAATCGACCTGAGTGGTTGCGACACTGCAGTTCCCTGCGTGATGGCCCGGGAACCCCCTGTCTTGGCCGGGCAACCACGAGAAACCATGACCGCGACCGTACATGGGACCCCCTTGGCGACGCTGGGAAAGGACGAGGGGGGCCTTCTAGCTAGCTTCGAAGGCTTCCAGAAGCCTGATGGAAGCCTGTAGCGAACGAGCCTTAGAAGGCGAAAGGCGCAAAGAAGGAAAAAGTGGGAAAGTGGGAAAGTGGAAAAAGCGGGAAAGGTGGATTCACCCGGCCAATCATTTATCTATCACAAAGTCGTACAGTACATAATACGTACGCTCGTTACACGAGCAATTCCTTTTACATAGTACCTTTCTAGCTTTGTCGATCACCAATTCATCGACTCTACATAATATTTCTAGACTTATGCACATTGCAGGTTCGCAACCCACGCACGCCAACCCTCTCAAAAACATTCATTAATCATTGATCATTGATTTCCTGGGTGGCTCAGGTTAAAATCGTTTTTAGCTTTTAAAACATCTGATATCACTCCAATTCATTACAAACATATTCATCCTCAATTTAGCAGGGTATCTTCCTTCCTCCCAATTTGCCTTACCGCTTAGCTGGGCTGGCAGGCTGATAAGGCGCCGTAAGCCTAAGCGGGACGCTCGGGGCCTGACATTTTGTCAGATCATCTTTATTTCGTATTATTATTCTACAAAATTGTAGCAGCTGAGGCAGTCAGTCGGGATGAAAGATTATGAAGGAGATTCGATAAACCAAACGCCGATGATGACAATGACAATAGGAGTCCACCACGTTTCGCTAAAGTACATATGTAGGTGATATTAGATCGTGGCCAAAAATCATAACACATCCGCTCGTTCCACCATATGCTGCGTATGTACAGCACAGAACCCGATGACAATGTACGTACATATTTGAGACGGCTCCCTCGCTGGAGCTAACATCGTCTCTGATTTTAGACCCATATCGGTTCGCCTCTCAGCTTGAGGATCTGAGATGAGGAAGCGCCTTAATAGCGAGTGACTCGTTGGCAGCCGTGGTTTGTCCATCGAGTTGAAGGATCTGGCGAGTCATTCACGACGATGATTAGCTCTTCCCCTCACCTTCAAATGACGAAAGACGTATTTCTCAAGGCAAGGCTTATCTATCGACATCATGAATATCTAAAGGTATGTATGAATAAGAAGTTCCAAACAAGCAGCACCTTTACCCACCTGGGCATTTCATAAACATCCATCCATATTACTTCGTATACAGCCCTAATAGAGTACGTAATAACTTATTATTAAGTAGACATTTATTGCAAGTATAGAATCCTTCAAAGCTGATAAACTTCGTTCATACTGAGATATGTACCTGGGCTATACCTTATCCTTGATCCTTAATACACCATTCAGACCATTCAGCATACTTGCAGACTGGTATCCAAAGCTTTTTAACCGCATGTCTTCCTTTCGGTCCCTGAATTACCAATCCCTGCGTTACGCTGCACTAAAAAGACCGTGCCCCTTTTTACTCGATTATGTATCAATGATCATATCCTTTTACAGTATTAGTCATTTTCGGCTGTGTCATCCCCAAACAGCAACTCTGCCGCTTCCTTTCGACGACCTTCCTGTTACAGTAGTATCGAGAGAATAAAGAGATCTGTTGGTTCTATATCAAACCCCACCAACACGAAACACCACGAATCGAGGCTATCGGATCTATTCTCCATGCCTGGTTCATAGCGTACCCTACCCTAGGATGGTCCATTCGTTCCCTGTCCGGACCAGGCTTAAAAATGATTACTTAAGATGTTTAGAAAGGCGATCTACACATCTCTTACTGCTCTGCTAACATTTTTTATACGTACTTAGATATTCCGACCTTCTCGATAAACTGCCTGTCTCGGTCTACAATCTACCTGTGTGGCTAGACTCCAAGCCATCACCCATATCAAGAGGACCACACTCTGGCTTAATTACCTTCTCTATCTGGTCAAAATGCTGCCACCGGCTTGACGGAATGCGACGCGATTGACGAAACCTTGGAACGACAAGGCTAAGTAAAAGTGAGATCCAGCCTATCTGGATCCGAAATGCCATCCGTCTTCAAATTGTCATCGTTAGATACGCGCACTTTGCATCACACTTACACCTGCAAGCAACTTACTCTACCATTACCCTTGGTCTGGTTATGAGTGGTATTGTCGCCTATCATATATCACTGCGTGTTGAGAACACCAGGGTCGTCCCGACAGAACATTTCCCCAGGTTTCACGAACTGACCAAGACAACGTGGTGAGATTATTGTTCATTCTTCACCGGTTCGGTACCCTTTAATGTCCGTAGGCGAAGATTCTTATCCTGTTTATTCCGAATTTGCCTTCGTATTGTAAGTTACCACAGATGCCGGTCACTTCAGTCGAAGACGACGATAGATCGATGACCTCGGTGCTGAGCCTCATCGAAATTGGTGGGGATTTGCCTCTTACGCCTGAACATTACACATATGACGACTATTTCAACGTCAGCAGAAATAAGGGACCTTTGGTGGTCGTTGACTGCTTCCGTTTCGCTCAGCCTCCAGCCTTACTACAATCCTGTTCTCCTGCCTTATTGACAGCTTATACGTCGGGTCTTGCATTGACCTTCCTCTCGGATCCCCGAAATCCCCGAGTGCGAACCGGAGCTACGTTTTCTTATCGAGCTTCGACGAAGCTAGCTCGAAGGAAACATTGAAATCCCAGGGTATCCGACTGCCATATACGGCTGCGCGAAAAGCATTGACTCTGCATCGTCTTCATATTTGCGGATGGCCCGGCCCTGCCCAGATTGGGCCCCAGATCTGCATTTCATGTAGTGTACATGTACGGAATATCCCGCGTCCACTCCGGTTGCCTATTCGCCTGTGTCGAACCAGTTCATCTTAAGTAAAGCACTCCGCAGCCAAGAATATCCCCGACGTTGGTAAGGCTTCCACCCAGTACAGCAGACTGCCACCATCCTCTACCAATCGCCCTGCGCTTCTATATCCACCAACGCGGCTTTCTATGTCTGTCTCAGCTCGAAGCGCCGGTATGCTAGTGAACATCACGCGATCAGAGTCGTATTCCTAGTTCCGCGGACGCCATCGACTGCCGCGATTGGGACCGGGCCTAAAACGAGATACTGAACCGATGCGGCAAGATCTTGTCATACCTACACCTATATGACCCAGAGCATGTGTCTCCCGACTGGGAATACTCTTTAGTGCCTAAGAATAACACATCGAGTACTCTGACCTACCGATGCGTCATGCCGGATTCGAAAGTGCAGGTGAGCTGACGTGTCCCCCCTGATGAATATCTTCGTTGTTAGATGTTGAATGAATCTAGTGGCTAGTTGTTGAAGAGTTCACTACCTCCGGGCCAAGAGTCCGATGTGATATATGTCTTGGGGCCTATCACTTGTCTACCATTCGTGAAATGAATCATGTCCTGCTATTTTAATACTTGATCGTTCCATTGGTATATAATTTAGGGTTAGTATAAACTCGAGGTTTTTTTCAACCTACATAGACACGGAGTCACTTCGGGCCTCGTCCGGTCTTAACGTACATAGCACGGGCCGGTCTGAATAAAGGGGGAGGGGGTCTATACCAATCAAGACATAACTCCTCCAACTTGATGGTTCTCTTCTAATTACCTCAAGAGCATTGGCCATTGTTGTTTACGACGACTCTAGTATGACTACGATACGACACTTACCCCATAGCCATGGGGTTTTGTAAACTGGTGAAATCTCCGAACACGCGTACCCTTAGTCGGCAATCGGGATACATGCCAGATTCATAGATTTACCATAAGTACCTAGGTAGTCTACACTCTCGACGTGAACCTTGTAAGTCTCTTTCTATTAGCAATAATATTCCGTTCGGTTTATCAGGTTGGAAATATCTATCATCTCCCTACAAGGTAGGTACCGGTACCCCATCTCCAGCAACAAGCCACGGAAAGCCAAGAAGTAGACTTAAGAACAACAAAAGAAAAACGAACAAGCTTCGAGAATGTTTCCTTCCCAACACCCATGTGGCAATTCAAATCAATCATATGATGTAAGGTCCTTTTAACATTCAATGAAGAATAAAGAATACATACGCCCGACAAGTCAGCCGCACATACGTGCATCCAACCAAACTCTACGAATCATAACGCAGGGAAAGACGACCTGCCAACCTCCGTACATACTTAGGTGACTTTCAACCAAGCCTCTAAACGAAACACCGGATGGTCTAGAACATGTCCTCTTCTAGAAGGTCGAACAAGTTGTCTCCTCGGGGTACACTTCGTAATCCCAAGCCGTTCTAGACAGAGAGCTATTACTCAGACCGAAATCCCGCTGCCAGTAATTCTGAACCCCTTCTGTAAGAAATCATTGAAGTCCTACTCTGTCTGCTTACGTTTATATATATATGTATATATAGCTTCATTACGATGGCAGTAGTGGGCCTTCGTTCAAACCCCGATGCTCTAGATCGTATTTGAGGAATGGATGAATAATGAGAGGAGGAAAAGAATGAGATCAGCTTTTCTCGTGACGCCACACGTATGCATCTAGGCTTAGTATACGACGCTCCTTAATTTTTCATCAAACGGCTGAAGATGAGGTAAGGTGAGACTAGAGGCAACTAGTACAAATATTCATTTCATTGAACCGCTTATGTACGCCCGCAGGCTGCTATTTGACCAACGCAAGCAGTATTTACAAAAAACCAGGAATCTAGTGATGCCTATTTACAAGTTCTGAATCGTAGTACTGGTAACTCAACACATGATAACCGGTGAGAGGGTACAGGGCACATGCATGCAAGACAGTCTATTCATCATTTTCGTCGGGCACTAGTAGACACCATCACGACCCAATGTGAGTGACCAAGGATGCAAACCATTTCCGTCGTCCAAGTCATCCCGTTTTTCTCATGCCCGAACGAGGGATCCGATCAATGCCCTACACAAATCCCTTTTCTCCCCTTGCATTTATTGCCCTGCTGCTTTCCTCGTAATCCATGCTAGTCATATCTAATAGGTGGGGGTCTATATTTACGTGCTTTGTGGTTTCTATCATGAAACTATGCAGGTACGCCCCCCCAACGTATTATCGCATCAGAATACGCGACGGGTGCGTATTTCATTGTTAGGTTCAACCGTCAGTAAGTGGGTGCTCACAGGTAGGCGATATCCCACGAGTATAAAGGTTTATCCTATCAATAGTCAAGGATGGGCCAGAACAGAAGAGCCTGTCTGGTGGACATGTTTTGACTTAGCGTCGACATGCCGTCTTGTCGATGAGACCCATCTGTTGAGAGTTTGCCACTTAGCCGAGTTTGATTTTATCATCTTCGTCTAAGTGAATTTCTGCTGCATCTTCGGATCGTTGTTCGGTTTCACCTTCAGGCGGAACGTTGTGAATTCTGTCTTTCTGATCCCAGATTTGCTGAATGTCGTCTCTGGTCATCTCACTATAATTCGGCGGTGGAGGTTCACTACATGAACGTTGGTTAATCTCGGGTTCCGATGGCAACTTGTAATGCGACATGCCTGGATATTTCGGCTCCGGCTCTGGTTCGAATTCTTTATTATGGGGGCTCAAGACCCGTTCATCGCCGGACGAATTATGCTGTGCCTCGTCCGAGGCGGCATCGGAGTCATAAGGGCTATCCGCAGGGCCAACCTCAATATCTGTACGGTCGTTATTCATGATATTATCGAAACTCCAAGAATTGTGGTTTGCGAGGGGGGGGAAGCCTCCCGATTGTGCCGTATCTTCAGTTACGTCGATACCCTCATCTTCCTCGATACTACTCTGGACGCCGCCAGAGGTATTTGCATCGAGGACACCGTCAATAGTATTCAACCCCTCCCAGTTATTATCCGCGCTACCTGCATTGTTTAGGACACTATCTGTTGTCGAATCTTTAGTGTTACCGGGCAGGGGAATAGCTTCTACTCCTTGTGAGGCGCTCGACGACCCAATCGGGGAGAAGCCTTCGTCGAGACCTTGATCTTCCCCCGAATCAGGGGGGTCGCTGTCGGAGGAATCATCTACGAATTTGGCCAGTATTTTCTGGAAGCCTGGACCACCGAGGGGTATTTCAGATCGTCGACGGTAAAACAACAAGTAAGCCGATGAGTCGACGATTCTATCTGCCGAAGCCCGGCTCACCGAGGAATCTAAAAGGATTATTAGCAATGTCATTACACCAATTAGCAAATGAGTAGCACACACCGTTATACGTATACCATTGGCCATCTACGAAATTCTTTGCGTGAGCAGTATAATGGCCACCCCCTAAACCACCCCAGTGGCAGTCGACGCCGATGAGATCGTAGACTTCCTGTTTGCCGTCTTCCTTTTGGAGAACGCGAGAGGTAATGTCGAGATTCTCAAGAGGAAAATCGACTAAAACCTCTAATTTGTCTCTTCGGAAGCCGCTAGAACTAAATCTTTTGAGGTGGATAATTAGTATATCTGGTGTCTTCCAGAGGTCAAATTTCTTGCTGGCTCGACGATGTTCCTGGCAACGAGGGCAGTACCACATATCCTGCTCGGACAGGATCTCCTCTCGTTCAAATTCATTAAGACATGCTTCGAGGGATATACCATGCTTCCGGCGCCTAGTTCGAGCTGCCTGGGCTTTATCCAGGTCAGGATCAGGCAAAGTCTCGCATGTATCCCACGTTGCGAGATTATCATCAGAGAGGCTCCTAGTATCGACGAAAAGACTCTCGTAAGCTTGGTCAGACCAGGTTACAATGATGGCTTCTCTAAGACGGATTAGTGGACCGCCGTCGGGACGAACATCGCTCGTGCCGAATGGATCATCGGGTTCTACGTTATGTTGCCTCTCCTTCAGCTGCCGTTGTTGCTGCTGACGCTTCTTTTTACCGCCCTTTCCCTTATATGTTTGTAGCTGCTTCTGACCGTGCTTCTTCGGTTTGGATTGCCTAACCGGCTTAGATCGGTGCGGCGCAGACTGCTTTCGTATTAGTTTTTGGGCCTTTGTAGAGCGCTGGGCATTGCTAAAAGAGTGACCCAGGGGCTTGATGATTATTCGTTTGGCAGACAGTACCTTCACAACCGGGCTGGAATCCTCCTCATCGGTCTCATCATTCATGCGCGTGAGAGATTGGCCTGCGCTTCGGCGGGGGGCTTCATCGGAACTGGACTCTTCGTTCGAGGCCGTGCCATTGGTCGCGTTATCATACTGATCTTCCGACGAGGGAGACTCAGGCGGATTTCTAAGCGAGAGCCTTGGGTATTCTTTGTCTTCGCCGAAGCCGTTCATACCGGTGGGAAGCCAAGTACCTGTCTCTGAGTAGATGCACATATCAAACAAATTCTGCAACTGTGAGGGGAGGAATTTTCCGGGGTCTACCCAAGAGGGTCTCTTGCGACAAAATTGTGGTCTCACGGGAGGGTTACTAAGAATAAGTTAGTGATATTATTCTTCACATAGAAAAGTTGCAAAATATACCGTGGAGTGGTAGTGCTCTTAGAATCACTAGCATCGTTCATCTGGATGTCAACCATGTCATCCTCCCCTTTAACCGACTGGTCAATGACCCGCCCTTCGCTAGAGGAACCAGTGTCAGAATCCCCTACTCTGATGATCTCGGAATCGATGCTATCGGAGCCGTCAGATTCCTCGGCCCGTGCAAAGAGAGGATGCTTTGTAAACGTCGCGACCTTTTCCAAGATCTTACGACGGATCGCGTCCTCGCTTCTGGCATCTTCGGGCGTCACAATGATGTAGTGGGGAACACAGGCCATTGTGTACCGAGCCGCATGGAAGCTAGATTTCCCGGTAGCCGGTCGGCGATGGAAGACAGGGACAAGCAGTCTTTCAGCTTGCGGATCATCCCACAGGGCCAATGTGTTATGCTCTTCCTCATCCACCATGGATCGAACTGCTACCCCAAGCTTCTGTTTATTTTGCGGCTTGGTGCCATAATTGGTAGGTTTGGCCTCCAGCTCATAGAACCAAGAGTTGTCGTTAGTAGCGATTTCCTCCGATGCACTGGCAAGGTCCGCATAATTCTTATAGAATTTGCCTTTCCACTCTTCCGCGCCGAAGAGACGGTCAACCGGCACACCTGTTTTGGTAGACAAAAATTCCTTGAGAGACTTGATACTGGCATGCTTATCTAGCTCGACTCTGATATCGATAGGTCGGTCATTCAGCGGGAAGAATTTGATCGTGTGCGACCACTTGTTCTCCACGGGTAACGGCAGGGTCAAGTTGTTGAACGGGTCGAAGGTAATGCTAACCTTTTGACATTCCGGGCAGACTAGTGTCGACTTGTACAAGCCGGTGAAGAGATCTGCAATCACAGAGTCATCACGCTTCTTGGTGATATCCCACACCTGCTCCGCCATCTGTCGAATTGCACTGGGATTGTTAACCATTTCGTCGGTAGAATCTGGCTTCTCGATGTAAGGCTTCTTCTTAATCCTGCTAAGATCTTCCTGTAAGCCATCTAATAGAAATCCAAGGAACTCCTGGGAGTCTTGCTGGCCGTAGCCAGAGAATCCCACCGAGTACCGACCAATCGTGGTCTTGAATTGACGAGGCGAAACCGAACCTGGCGATGAGTCTTTGTATATATCTTTCAGAAGATATGCATACGCAGCAGCCACGTCGCCGTTGTGGGAGAGTACGTTAACCTTATTAAGTTCATGCTCCCATTCGCCTGAAAGGAAATATTTAGTCAACTCCTCAACAGCCCTCACGCACTGGAGGGCAGCATTCATGTAACACGTATTTCCCAAATTGGCCAATCCAACGCAGCCCGGAACGCGTCCAGATTTATGTGATCTGCCGCGCGTGAAAGGTCCTTGGGTTGCAGGACTAGTGCGACCACTTCTGGTGTTTCGATTCTGCACGGTTAGGCTGGTAGAGCTATTTTTCGAAGGTAACGAAGCCGCCGATTTTCGAGTCTGAGAAGAAACGATAGTGGTGGTCCACTCAGTGCCACTTTCGTGAGGATCTAGGACGATGGCTTGGTCTTGTGTTATCGCAAAGTAGTTCAACGTTTTGACAGACTTCTGGTCGCGCTGATTGGTGAGATCACTATAATCGATGATCTCTCTCTCCGCGTCTTTAGCAAGGGCCAAAAAGGATACAACATCTAAGAGTAGGTGCTCCCAGGGTTGAGGGGTATCGGATTCCGGCCCATCCCCAGAGATAGATCCTGCATTGTCGGTAGTCTGCTCAGTCGGTGGTCGTAGGACACTCCAAGCTCGAACTCTTTGCGATAGGTCTATTCCCGCTACCCTTTTTGCTTGTTTTAAGAAGATCTGGAACTTTGTCGTTCGGCTGCGGACAAGTCTCGCCGGTGGCGGGTTCTTACTCTTCATGGCCGCATCAATAGGTAGCTCACTAATTGCAGACCAAAGTCGATAAATAGTAAGCACGGGTGGGTGCCATTCCCACATGATATTTGTTCCATCGTCTCTTGCAGCATGAGCCCAGCGGATAATAGGTAACTGATCATCTTTTAGTCCAGGCCATTGCATCAGTAGTTCCCAGGCGGCTGGTGGGAATGCTTCGAATTGGTCCGAATCGTAACCTTGCTCCAGCCGGACAAATTTTCTTATCAGTATGTCCACACCGTTACCAACGCAAGGGTCGTCTATGACCTCTTGAATGATGTCTGAGTTATCTACCGGCGGTATCGAAGACCAGTCCCCGCCGGTGTATTTTGGCGAGAAAACGTCCGGCACTTGGCTCAGCCAATGTCTCGAGACCAAGAAGCACTTCTGGCCTTCTGTCAAGGGTTGAGAATTAAGCTCTTCCACAAGTGTTCTAATAGCTTTGACATGAGCTTCTACGGATTCCGGCATTGGATGTGCTATAATTCACTAGTTAGCTTCCTTCCGCCAGTTCTGTTCTAAGTCATCATACCAGATGATACGTCCATCGGTTGCACCCCTTCCTCGACCGTTGTGGTACATTCACTATCGACGGTAGGCGCTTGACTAGGCTCAATAGCATCACCCGGGGGTCCGGGATGAGATGCGTTTAGATTGTTAGGTGCCGGTGCCGTGACCATATCGACGTCTTCGGCTGCATCTTGATCTGCCGCGTCGGGTTCCATACTGGAAGCGCGTCTTTTCAATGGAGATGAAGCCCTTTCTGGAAATTCGGCAGCACCGCCCATAACGGCACGGTGAAAGGTGGCTTTAGTGAATGGTGAACCGGCTCTACAGGGAGGGTGTAGGCTGGAAGCCGCAGAGCTGACGTCGGGTCCCGGTGTATCAGCACCACGATCACTATTAATGGTAAGATCAGCGTAGGCACCCGATGGGGAGCTCGCGGCAGAAGAGGCGTATTCGGAGTAACTGAAGTAACCTGAGGTCTGCAATCGAGGTGGAAGGCTCGAAGCCGGAGGCGGAGGGAGGGAGTCGGTACGCGAGGCGACAGCAGTGAAGTTGTCGGAGGCGGAGGCGGAGAAGGAAAAGGAGGGATCGGAATCTTGTTCACAGGATTGAATAGGTGTATCGGAAGAACTGTTGCTGTCTAAACTTTCGTCTGAGGCGACTGATTGGCGAGTTGAAATCTTCCTTTTCTTTGAGGAAGACGTTTTGACGACGAGCTGCTCTGAGCAGCTCTAGAAAAAGACCGGCGATGATTGGGGGAGTGGATACTTATGGACAAGCCGTCGTGTATAAAGTGTGTAGGAGGAATCTTAGACGAATGACCAAAGAAGAATTGTTGTTTGTTCTAGGATTGTCATTGGTCTAGGGTTATCCAGCCAGTTGTACGAGTGCCGTATGTAGGTACGCCGTACGGACTGTGTGTGCTGTGCTGTACGGAGTATTTTCGTAGCCTATGTACAGATCTGTAGGCGTTAGATCAATACTAAGCCACAGGTCGTAAGAGCACTGTGTAAAGTTTAGGTGATTTTAGCAATCAGCCAACCTTACTCCGTTGCCAGAATCTTCTGTCGTGGTAAGTAGAATTGCGAAAATGATGAGACAGGTCTATTCCGGATGAATTAGTAAATGAATCAATATGTGAGACCTTCTTCTAACGAATTGATCCGTAAACTTTTGTAAACTTGTCGTGACCTGTGTGCCCTGTGCTGAAATGTGCTTGTGTGGTTGATTTATGTGGGTGGTGGTGGGTTGGTAGTGGTAGACTGATAGTGGTGGTGGTGGTGGTGGTGGTGTTGTGCATGGGGATGGGATGGGGTACGCTAGGAGCAGTAGGGATAGGTATAAGGACTTGGGGTTCGCGGCGAACAAATAAAAAATGGAAGACTCAGTGGAGGTAGTAAGGTAGACAACTAGGCGCCTTAGGCACCTATATGATTGCGCTGAAAAAAATAAAATAAAAGATTCCAGAATGTAAAAGGTAGGTACGTATTGCCGCAGAGCCAACCACTGGTCGCGATTTACAAATGTTAGTAGGAGAGCACTCACCATGTATTGTAACTACCTAAACCTAAGTAGGTAGGGATGTCACCGTACAATCCCAAAGGTATTGTGCACACTTTAACAAGTCGCTTATGTGTCGTTATAGTACTAGTAATAGGTATTTAGGGTGTTGTCCGTATAGTTCGGTACTCATAATATGCGTTAAGGTTGAAATCGAATAAGTAAAAAACTAAGTGTCGGTAAAGGTTAAGTACCTCGAAGAAGTGTAAAGTTATAGGTAATGTCGAATCATTGATTGTACGTAGAAAAGTATTGGTTGCTGGGTGTGACAAAAAAAAGGGCAATTGATGACTGGCAGCCTCACCCTCCCCCACTCAGGTAGGCTACCAGGTAGGTACAGTACAAAGTTGACAGTACCTAGCAGCTGGCAGCTGCACATGTGCCCACACTACCTAGGTGCGTGATATGGTTTGCTTAGGTGGTACGTGCGCTACGTCATATATCGTAAATACTAACATGTAAGCATCCCATGTATCGATATCCAGCACATTCAGATGAGAATAAACTGATACCTAATATCGTCTCTCGGATAAGATGTTTCACTAATGCATTTGTTATTGCTGGAGGTATTCTATTTTCTAGTACTCGCTTCTCTCCGGAGTAGCACCCTAATGGAACACCCGGTCTTCATATGCTCCCAATCCTAGACACCTATGAAGGTTCTTCGCTTGTCTCCTCTAGCTTAGACCGACAGCATCCATTCATCCATCAGGATCAGTGATAGACCTGATCCGTATACACGAATTTACTAGCATTTCAAGGAAGCATCCCTGATATTTGCTGCTCAATAACTTCGATGTCATTTTGAAGAGCACCGTTCCGAACCTCCTCAAACCCAGCGCTGACCTGAACACACCCGTGATGTACTACGCAAACAATGGGATATAGCTCTTCGTGTGTTCTATCATCTACCAAACGCGTCCTTGAGCGACCATCTCAAAGCTTAGAATCTATCTCTTCAAAGTCGGTGAGGTCCCTAATCGGCCGAGCTCCTGCGGTTACCGAAAGTTTCGCTTTAAAGTCTCGCACGTTCCGAATCAAGAAGGGTTCTGTGCCATTCGACCAAACGGTAGTCGTGTCTCCATTGGTTGACTCCTCGGCCTCCTTCACTTTGGGACTAATACCTTGCGCTATCAGCTGCACTACTAACTTTGCTCGTGTAGGCGATGTGGGCTCGATATAGGTCGCAAAAAATTCCACCATCTCTGCTTTTGTGAGTTGTTTCACCTGGGCTGCGTCTCGCTGGGCTATATATGCTATTAGTTGATATGGCCATCAAGTTGAAAAATTGTGACTTCACTATACCTGATTCAAAATCGTAGTATTCATTGTTGATCTGTGCCCAGTGCCGCCCTGTCTCTTGGTCTAAGTTTTTCAGCTTCTCGAGGCGTTTGATAATCACACTTCTCTTATGGCTTTCAAAGTCTGTATCGTTCATATCCTCGAGGGACACAGTTTGCGTAGCCAAGAAGGAATCGATACGAGATTCTAAATATTCCGATGTACGCTCACTTTGTATTATGAAACGGAACCCGTATGTCGTGGCGGAGCTACGCAGGCCGCTGAAGACCACATAACCAAGTTGTTCCTTGGTTCGCAGCTGATCGAAAGCCGGCTCATGAATAATCTGATCAAGAAGCTGAGTCTTCGCGCGGACCATACGATCTCCTTTATCACCGATATGGAGATAGTACTCAATACAGTGATTGACATTGGCAGGGTCCCTCAGTGTTTTTTGGAAGAGGTAGTTTGACCCCGGCGGGAATTCCAGCGAACGAATGATTGGCCATTCTTCCTTCGCCAAAATCCGGGGTTTGAGTATCTTTTCGATCATGTCTGTCAATTTCAGAGCATCCTCCTTGTACACATTTCCGTGGACGTAAGCCTCGATATGTAATTGTGCCATGATCTGTTTGTAGAACTGTGTTACAGAATCGGCCGTGATTCCGGGCAGCTCAGCTACCAACTGCTCAACCACGTAATCGTGCTCGGATGTGAGCCACGAAACGTAGTCACCAATCTGCGTAAAAGGTTGTTGTAGTTCGCAGTTCTTGTAGCCACGGGTGAGCCGCTCCTTGATGATCTCAAATCGTTCATCTTTGACCTCAAGATCCCGCATGGTGATGAGAACTTGCTCCAGCAGTACTGGCAATTTATCATTGTATCCAGATACCTCGATGAATAAACCTCGAGAATCGAGGCTGACGTTGTATTGCAATCCAGCAAGCTCAGCATCATATGAGTATTCCTCTAGCGCGTCTCGTACTAGATCTGTGAACAACTTCGACTTGACCGAATTCTCTGCCGAAGCAAAGATACTCGGATTCTTGATGCTCACGATTAAATTAGCTTTCGGGACCCAAAAGGTATCATCCTTTTTGTACCACGTTCGCGCTACTTCGTCATTGCGGACTACTCGAGGTGCTGAAGCTGGTCGCTCGACTTCTTTCTTCTCCACCTCAAGTTTCGTCGGGATGAATTGATTTCTATGTGGAAGATGCAAAGCAGGGAGACGATCTGCTGTAGTACATTTCAGAGCCTTGGATATGTCGGCTAGGAAGTCCTCGGGGATTTTCTCGGCCTTGTACTCGGTGCCGTACCATTGTTCCTTCTGATCCCAATCTCCCGGAAAGTCTCGAGACACTATGGTCATTCTGAGGTTGTCAGGTCGCAAGAGCTGCACCCCTTTAACGATGGCTTCTGGATCGAACTTCCGTAGACGACTTTGTCCGCTAATTAACCACTCTCGGGGCAACGGCCTCTGCATGACAGCGGATATTTTGCTTGTAAAGCGGCTGGCAGGTGTCTTTTGCTTGAATTTGAAGTCTACATCTGCCATGCCTTTCTGCTCATCGAATATCCATTCTTGGGGTGACGTTTGGTTCAGTAGTGACACATATTGGAAGAATACTTTAACGACTTCTTTGTAATGCCTAAGCCCCTATATCCCATCATTAGTAACTAACGTCTCCAACAGGGGTATATGTTTCATACCTCTTTTGTCAACCTGATCTGGCAGTCGAAGATGCCGGGGGTACCTGGACATATTTGATAGGCACCAGCGCTTAGTGAATTAGCCCATCCCTTGGATTTCAAATAGGCCATTATGCTACCAGGACCCTCATGGCCTATCAGATGGCTAATGTACCGACTTGGTTGGGTTTCGTAAAGATACTCCTCGTCGAGGAACGGGAAGTACAGATTCAACTCCCTAGAATCCATGACTGGCTTTGCAAAACATTGCATAGATAGGAGGTCTTTAGTGAATGGAACCTCAGTCTCCCAGCGGGTTTGTGGGAGATTCTTATTCGGCACGCCAGAGAACAGCTCAGCTACCCATTTCTCAAGAACATCCAGTGGTTCCCGACCTAGAACACAGAGCTTCATCCGGTTGGCTGAGTAATGCTTCTCGTGAAAGTCAATGAATTTTTGTCGTACATCTATACCTTTGGCTTCAGGATCCGTCTTAAGTACTTCGAAATTCCCCGTCGAGAAATGGCAGTAAGGGTGCTTTGGGTTAGACAGAGACTTTTCCAGTTGGTTGAGGCGCCATTGGTCGCTCTGGAGATTCTTCTTGTTCTCGGAGTCAACAGCGCGAAGTTCACGATCCAACGTTGACGGTAAGAACAGAGGCTCGATGAAAAACTGAGCAAATCGATCTAGGCCGCCGAACAGAGGAGATAAATTCGTCGCAGAGGGTTCCTCGCCATTGCTAGGATTAGCGGCAATGTCGAAGAAGTAGTTCGTTGAGGTGGCCCCGGTATAAGCATTCGAGCTCCCCGAATGCGAAGAGAGGTATACGTTGTATGCGTTCTCTACCGGAAACTTTTTCGTACCCATGAAAAGAAGCTAGAATTTGTCCTTGTCAGCTAATATTCCACGATTTAGAGCTCACCCGAGGAGACTTACGTGTTCCACGGCGTGGGCCATACCTGGCATATCATCCTCATCACTGAAGTTGCCGACATTGACATCCAAAGCGGCACTGGCCTTATCCGTGTCGGGGTCATGGACTAGCAGCGCCTCTACTTGATTTGATAAACGTATAACTCGATATGCCCGATCATCCAACGATGGAACCTCTAGCTGGTCGGCAACTCGCTCTACCGGTTGTTGTAATTGATCATTATCCCGTACCATGGTGCCCGATGTGGCCGCGTGGTGCGACGTCGTAGATGTCATGGTGAATTTCCGATATCAGATACGGGCCAAGACAAAATACGGGCAGTTGTGACACGAGGGCCGAGAAAGGAGACGCCGGATGCTCACAGATATTAGGACGTCACCAGGCTCGAAGGGGGGTGGTGGAGGGGGGGAACCGGGGTTGGGATAAGAAGGCTGCGGCCGGTGGCGGGATGGCGGGATTGAATTGAACGACTTTATTTCGGTAATATCGAAAAGACAAGACGAGACGGCTGACAATCTAGTGTCTGTGCAAATAGTCTTAGGTGGGGACGCTAACGCATACGTGGGACATGGACCAGGTTGGTTACCAAAGACTTGGAAAAGAAAGTTTAATGGGATGTATAAGCGAATTCGCCTCGTTCCGTCCGGGGGGGAAACCTTAGCGGTACTTGTACCTTCTACCGCCTAGAACTTGAGGTAGCAGGGTAGGTACTAGGAGGTGGTAGGGAACGGCAGGTATGAGACACGTCTAGAAACGACCCGGAGTGGTCGTCGTAGCACAGCGTTTGAAGTACCACGAGTCGGCCCGGCAGTAGCAGACGTTCACTACTGAAGCTTAGGTAGGACCTATACTTTTGCCGATATGCAGAATATCTAGGCACCTGGAGTAAAAATAGGTATCCTAGGTATGTATGTATATCCTTTACCGATTCCGAATTTGACCGTTTGTGAAACAAAGCAGGACGAACTTCGCGCTTCCAGTCCGTGACCTTGCTGTCGTTTTGCCTTTTTGAAGTCTAGCGGCGGGTCTGACCGTAAAGTGATTTTCTAGATGAAGAAGCTTCGGCAACTAACTCAGAGAACAAGATAATTCTTCCAGCGGTGAGGCCGTACGGAGACCAAAGCGTTCTTCCAAGTGCCAATATCATATGCCTCCTCTAGAGACTTATATATAATATTTGCAGACCCAGATAATTATTATATATTTATTCCACGTCAAGTCTTGAAATCGATAACTAGGGGCTTTGTGAGCATAGAACAATGCAGAAAACACATAGGCGACTCACTGCCAGGGCCAGAGTCCGTAGAAGCTCGGTAGAATAGTATAAGGAAGGGAAGATGAAGAACCGACTCGGCCTGAGATCTTGTGGGCCCTCGGAGACTCCAGTAGTGTGCGCTCCGCTATAATGCCAATATTAACATGGATGGACAGTGTAAACTCCCAGAGAAGATGGGCAATAGTGGTATGGATCGACGATGGAACGTTGGGGGTGTCATGGATGTTGATGTACGTTATGTTATGCCTGACGTGCCTAGGTAGGTAGTTGTTTACTTACTTGAAAATGGTGGGTTCGGAAATTGGTGAATCGATATGTGTAATGACGAGGTGGTGTTTAGGATCCTACGATCGGGCCGCAATTGGAAAATTCCCCAGTCTGACAAGATTTCTTAATAATGGTAAGGAAAGGTATAGGTATAATGCGGTCCTGCTGCAGTCAACTGAACAGGTGATGCGAGAAGCGGCCAGTGACAAGGCCTTGACGTCGACTGGGAGTGGTAGGTGGTCGAGGGTAAGCGCAGACAGGCGTCCTGAATAGTGTAGACTTCCACGAGACTGGAGACCGGGGAATAAGGTACGTATGCTGGTATTGGTGTAGCTACCCAACGCAACAACGCAGCACGTACCTAGGTGAGTCTGGGCGGTCTGGGTCTCTAGGTATGTAATGAAGTCTGGGCCTGGGCTTAGAGGAACGGGTGATGTTCTGAATCCGAATTCGGTGACGTACGACTTGCAGATGGTCGTTGCTTGTTTAAATCAACAATGTTTCATCACTCTGCCCAGACAATTATTAGGACCGGTCCTGATATTGTCGGAGTCGTAAGGGAAAATTTTTGAGGGTGCAGTAGCCGCCCGGAAGGGAAATCCCGAATAGGAAGACAGATATAACCTATATGTATGTATGTACGTATATGTGTATGTATGTATGTATGTATGTATGCATGCGTGTATACATATATAACTACCTTAGGTAGTAGATAGGTAAGCAAGCAACTATGTATGTCTTACTAAGTTGAGTAAGGTAAAGTAAGGCACGACTATATGCCCTATCATGAAGGTTCTGCGAAGGCAATAGGCGGACGAAGAGACGGGGGGGAAATAAAAAAGAAGAATAATTATGATCTAAATAAGATAAAGTGAGGTATGTCTCATATCAAATGTCTTGGTAAGAATTCGTGGTAGTTGAGGGAGCTGGGAATGTGGGGAAAATTGGAGTCGACTGCCCACACGGGTTGTATATATAATTATTGGACGGGCAGGATTGATAAAGTCATGTACGGATTATACGGATTATATATATAAAGGTAATATCTAGGTACGTTTATGTTTGTGTAAAAGACCTAAATTTAACGTAAGGCAAGTAACAAATACAGGTGTATTAATAGATGGAAGTGATGGTTATCGGGTTTTGCATACCTCCTAAGTACCAAAGGCCGTACCGTACCATATTAATAAGAATCTGCCGGCTTGCATTATGGTACCAACTTGTTCGAAATCCCATGTTTATTGGATGAACCACACGCCTTTCAAGGATATCGGCGTCTAACCAATAATTACAGGGTCGAATGTTGGATGTAACCTGGCAGCTTCCTAGGCCTTCACTCGACCCATTCGAGACTTGAGAAGAGGAAACTTACAATACTCTTATCCAACCTGCCAACTACGAAATTACCTAAGCAACTAGGTTAAGTAAATGTAGTTGGACGATCACCAGGGTTTTCTTGGAAACGCGGTGAACATAACATCGTGTTTGAACAAGTCATTTTATCGCCATGGCTTTTCTTCTTTTTCTTGTAAACATAAAATCTCTCACCAAAATCTCAATAAACATCATATTCCAGAGTGAAATCGACGAATGACAGAATAATAATAAAAAAAAAACCGCTCGTCTTGAGGACCCTTGGGGCCGATGACCAAGTCTGCAAGTCTGATGTGAGCTCACTTAGATTATTAATTCTACAGTCAGACCTGGCCATAGCGAATACCTTGCATAACGAATATTCGCCATAACGAATTTATCTACGGTACACAACGATTTTGTATGTAATTTA
>MU388425.1:0-42700 GCA_022578535.1 Jackrogersella minutella
AAAAGCGCTTATCCCGAAAACACAAGTTGTGAAAAGCGCTTTTGACCCATAATCTTTTTGTATAAGCTGTCTCCCGAACACCCCCTTATTAGGTATCATTAATAGGGCTATGAAGGGCCTTATGATGGATTAGTGGGGGCCTCCCGGGGGCTACGAAACCGATCGCGAGACCGCCTAGAGTTTCCGAACGCGATCTGGAGCATCCCATACGAGCTTAGTACGCGTATACTCGTACTTTATAGTCTATCGGCTTGAGGCTCGTAGAAGTTTACTTTTCCGTTACTTTACTTTAATTAAACTCATGTCGCTAATATTGCATAGGGCTGAGATATGCCGTAAAGCCTATTACACAATACTATAATGACTGGACCTCAAAGAAATGTCTTCAAGAACAAGAACAAGTACGATATAACCTCAAACACAGTTGCAAATTCTTAACTTTCATAGACGACTACTACCTAGATCTTTCATTTCTATGCAATTTCTTTGGGACTGGTAGCTTACCTAAAATCAGAGAAACTGATATATTGGGTATTTTGAAATTCCAAGATGGGAACACCCCTGTTCAGGTGAGAAAGATGGCCCCATAGGCCGGTAGTACCTAGATGATGATGAGTGAGCTATTGGAAAAAAACATAGGCTGATTTTCTCCAATTAAATCCACGAATTTCACTATAAATAGGTACCTACCCTGGGGGGAATTGCGACAGCCATGCTCCACAGCCACCCAGCTGCCTAGGTGGTCCTAGGTAAATACTACCTGAGGTCGCAGCGACCTAACCATATTAACAGTGATAGACTGATAGTTATTAGTGATGACTTCTCTCAACGAGTCACTATACTGCAATAAACTCAAGTCCAATCCCTTATTATGTACCATGCCTACCTCATATAAACACACGTCGTTCATATTTCGTTCAACCTAAAGCTCATCCTTAATTTGATTATTTCATTCGATTATTACCTAACGACGCGTCAAATTGAGAGAAAAGGGAAGGACAAAGAACTCAATAATAAACTGTAAGGATTCTTGGCGGTGAGATTGTTGGCTAAAGATATTAATGAGGATGATATTTCAATATTGACATTAGATGGAGGCATGGAGAAATAATATATAATCGAGGCCGATTAGTCATCGAGGGCTATAAAAATAGAAAACGACGTTGGCAGCTGTGAACATCACATGGGTGAGATCCGATGATGGTTGATCATAACCTTATCGACGATTTTGTAAGGTGGCACTTACATACATAGGGCGACCGTCATCTTAAGTGCTACCGATGATCACTAACGGTATGACCGGGTGTCATCTCATCTCATCCAATGCGGCGCTCCCATTAGATCACTTTCGGCTCTTTTTTGTCTCAGGATTCCATGAGATGTCATACCCTTTCCACTGCGTCGATGGCTTTACATACCTAGTATTTGGCCCCCTATCCCCTGAGAACCTGGGGTAACGTTGATACCGACTTTCTGTAATAGGAAGTCCGGCAATGTGACCCACCTCAGGCTCTAGCACTAGGTATCCCGGGACTCCTTAATCACGGGATATTGACTACGCCGCGCAGATCTAATAGGTGAATCCAACAAAATGAAGAGAAATAGGATGTTGTCTCTTCACGCCATCTATCTGCGTCTGCTATAGTTCTTGGCCCTGTCACAGCTAACTTGACAATTCGGGTGTGTTTTATATAAACCCGGGTGCAGAGCTCCGGCATCGTCAAGTGGCTTGAACCAGCAACGTTGGTTGGCGAGCGTCATCCGAAAATTGCGTATGTAAAACATCCCTTGAAGGAATGCCAGGAGGCTCTTGAAAGTTGGCTCGGCTACCTAATCTAGAATGTGACTGTACGATATTATTAGGAGTGACAGGGGAAATTAAAGCTCTCAACGTTACACCTCATTCCAACGTGTGGAAGGTCTTAAACATAAATATGAGTGACGGAGAACCACCGGGTGATGCAGACCTTCTTCACTACAGTTTGTGTCTTCATCCACCGGAATCCGTGTCATTAGTCAAGGAATATTTCGCTGTTGAACTCAGGAATTCGATCCAATATGCATCTTCCTCGAACCGTAACGACGGCCGCCGCGGCGGCTGCACCGCGCTTTGCGATGTACTATGATCAGTGGCACACTGCCTCGCCCACCAAGGACCAGACAGCCGGAATAACGCACGTTCTCACCTCGTTTGCCAATACGACCCTCTTCACGACCAACCCGGGTGGTACTTACACCCCTTTCGTAAGCATCTCTAGCCTTCGCAGCCAGTTCGCCGACGGGACCAAGATTTGCATGGCAATCGGAGGATGGGGCGACACGGCCGGGTTCTCAGTCGGCCAGAAGGATGATACGTCGAGGAAGCTGTACGCGAAGAACGTTGCTTCGACCCTTGAAAGCCTTGGGTATGACTGTGTCGGTAAGTAGCCTTTTGTTAATCAACATTTCATTATACTTGGCTAGATGGCAGCTGACCGAAGTTGGATCTTTGTAGACGTTGACTGGGAATACCCTGGTGGGAACGGCGAAGACTACAAGCAGAACCCTAACTCGGGCAAGACCGACGAGATCGCAAACTATGCCTTGCTCCTGCAAGAGATCAAGACCGCTATTGGCGACAAGGAGCTCTCGATTGCCGTACCCGGGCTCGAAAGGGATATGATTGCATTCACCTCAGAGCAGGTTCCTAAGATCAACGCTGCTGTTGACGTGGTCAACGTGATGTCATACGATCTCATGAACAGGTAAACACTAAAAATCAACCAGCTTGCCAAGGAAGAGATAACTAACCAATCCCCAAGACGCGACACCACAACCAAGCACCACACCTCCGTCAAAGGGTCCCTCGCCACCATCGACAAGTACATCTCGCTAGGCATGGACGCGGCGAAGCTGAACCTCGGCTTCGCCTTCTACGCCAAGTTCTTCCAGACGCAAGGCGAATGCGCGCAGCCGATCGGGTGCGCCACCGTGGAGCTCGAGGACGCGAGCGGCGCCGACACGGGCAAGTCCGGTGCCGTGACCTTCCAGGAGGTCCCCCCCGTGCTGTCCAGCGGGAAGGCCGACGCCGACGAGGGCGGCCAGTGGTTCTGGGACAGCTCCACCAGCTACTTCTGGACCTGGGACACGCCTGATTTCATCGCTCAGAAGTTCGACCAGATCGTTAAGGCGAGGGGGCTTGGTGGCGTTAGTAAGTTTGACCCGATATTCTTTATCTCACCACCGAAGCGAAAATAAGAGTGCATGCTGACTGTTCTGCTTTCTCAGTGGCGTGGAGCTTGGGCGAGGACGACTCGAGCTGGACTTACATCAAGGCTATCCAGGCGGGTCTAGCTACGCTGTAAGCGCTTCTAGGAGTCTTCTTCCCTTTTGGAAGGGCTGTAAAACACCAGTTCCTGTATATACTTTTCTTTCGACTGCGACGCCAGGCTTCTGGGTCTCTGTATATAACAATTAAGCAAAATGCTAAATGGACAGGCGCCAATAGATGTTGGAGTGGTATCCTGGTAAAAGGTCGTTTTCTGTTTTTCATTACAGCTACGCGATAGGAAATATAGCAACCTATTTATCTCTGCATCTATGTTAAAAAGACCTATTATTTAAGCGGCCTTGGAGAAGTGAGGTGATGACTGACTACCTGGTGATCAAGGGGTTCGTATCCGTGCTCTTTATGGTGGATTTAGATGTTCATCTCTGTCTGCGATAGACAAATTTGACTGCAGTTTGTCAGTGGCTCTTGTTAAATGGTTGCTAACATTTAAAATGACGTGGATACTGTCAGATATAAATGGCAATAAAGTACCGAACAATACGACAATACCTAACTAAATTCGATCACCCATTGGCGTAGTAGTAAAATCTGAGAATTGAGTCTCATTCGCTTGATCCCCGTTTGAGTGCTGTAAGACCAGATACCACTGCCCGTTTGGTACTAACTAAAACCTGTCATGCCAAGAAGCCTTGAGTGGCACATAGTTTGATTCGAAGGCAAGAGAAACAAGTTGGATTTCAAATGCCGCTGGCTTAGCCGTTAGAATCAAGGGGGGTGTCAGGTGGAAATGACATTAAAGTACCAAACGATAAGAATAACTTTTTGCTCAACATATACCAGTACTGCACTTGGGAAAAACTTGGTATCTCGAGACACAATACGTAAGAACTCTAGGAAAGGGGTCTAGTATCTCGTGGGCCACGCGAAGTCCCAAGTCATTAGGGATTCTACCAATGAGTACAATTTTCTCTAAACCTTCAACATCACTCATCGTCCGAAGAACCCTCGTCATCATCATCCTCGTCGAAATCCTCCATTTCCTCATCTTCGTTATCCAGTGCAGCAGCGTTCTCCTCGAGCGCTTCTTGCTCTTCTTCCTTTCGCTTTCGCTCGTCCTCCTTCCTAGCCTGTTCCAACATCTTAGCCTTCTCCGCGCCCGCCTTCCTCTGTGCAACGACATAGGCACCGACTGGTGTCTTCTCCCAATCGAAGTCCTTCAGGAATGCATCGACTTGTGATCTGTCCCTAGGTGAGAAGTCTACCTTGGCTCGTTTGCCCTCGATGAACTTCGCATTCGCCTCAAGCTTCTGGACAAGCAGGACAAGGCCGGCACGGACCTTGTTATTGTTATTTCCACCTATCTTCTTTCTCGACTGCTTCAGCCATCGCTTGACCATAATGACGACAGGCAAGGCAAATTCGGGGAACGCGATATTTGTAGACCATAGGACGAAGTATTCTGAGAAGAGCTCCACAACCTGCTCTCCTACGCCGTCCTGGTAAATACGCGTTCGTAGGTATGACTTTGGTGCCTTATAGGCGATATGGAAGTCAAGGGGTTTAATAGTCGATTGCTTAGGCGACTTTCTCATTTCCGCCGAGTTCAATACTTCTAGCAGAGCGGATGCTAGGGGAATATAAGTCCCTGTTGAGCGTGAGATACGAATAAGTGATCGAATCATGTGAAATCGGAGTGGGAAGTACGTCGCGGTTGGGATTAAACGCATAGCCCCAAGCGTGACTTGGACGAAAGGATAGATTAGTAGCTTGAGCTGGGATTCTTTGCCTGCCTCGGCCTCCTTTAACGGGCTGCAATGTTCCGCTAATACGCAGGACCAGAAATCCAGTGAGTGGATATACTGCCAATTGTAAATAGTCCTGTACGAGTCGTTCTGGTTATGGACGATGCTGTTGCGCAGATGTATAGCAAGTTGACGGATGAAAGCAAAGGCTGTCGTATAGCCAATGTTTTGGTCTAAGCCCCATAGCTCGGCGGCGGAGTTCTTCATCAGGTTGATTCCCTGCACCGTGTTGACGTTGGTCACGCGTGATCCTGCTATTAAGCCTTGGTAAGTGGCCTTCAAGACAGCTTCTCTAATACCCTTGTCACCGACGACGACCAGTCGTCGGAGAACCAAGAAAGCGGTAATTCGAGTTGGATCGCTACTCGTGGACTGCGACCAATATCCGACGACGGATTTGATCAGGGTTTTGAGCAACTTCCGGAAACTCAGAAGGTAGGGAACAAGGGGCGTAATAGCAGATAGTGTCAACTTGAGAGTAGCATCATCTGAGAGTGTATCAAGAAGGTGTAAGATGGCGGATATATAGGACTTCAGGAGGTTCGATAGGGTCTTGAATTTCTTGGAGTCTGTTGGGACGTGGACTTTGCCAGACGAAGACTCCTTGATGGGGACATGATGCTGAAGGACTTCGGGGATCTGCTTAAGCGCAACAATGACGATAGAGTGGAATACTTCCGGACTCGATATCTTGTATAGTTGCTTTCTCCCCCCCTCCTCTTCGTCGTCCTCATTCAAGTGCGCAGCAGATCGGAAAGCTAAAACCACTCGCCTTGCGGCTCTAAGTGAATGAGCATCTGACATTGCTGCTTTCCAACGTGAAACCATAGCTTGTGTCAATTCGTTGTCCGCTCTATCCTCTTCGTCGAGGTCTGCCTTCTTCCCCTGTTTCTTGTCCTTCTTTCTCTTTTTCTTGGGCTGATCTTCTTCCTCCTCCTCTTCATCTTCTTCGCCAGCACTAAGTTCGTCTACCTCAGCTAGGTCCGCATCATCAAACTCCAATGCTTCCGGGTCGTTCTCTTTCAAGAATTTGTAGAACTCGGGATCTTCTTCGGCGAGTGTGTCCATTGCGCCTTTGCTCATACCAACGTCGTCAATCTCTTCGTTTTCCGAGTCTTCACCGTCGCTTCCCATGGGCATTTCGTCAGCAGAGATCTCGAGATCGCTACCTTCATCGGATGCGCTGTCATCCTCATTGGGCTCATCACGTTTGCGTTTTCCCAACTTCTTGGATGTTTTCTTGGGTTGGGACTTTTCGATGATCTCGAAGCCACCTCCAAAAAAGTCGTCGACACTCATGTCATTAACATTGGCCGTTCTTTTGGTTCCATTGGTCTTATTGGATTTGTCGCCATCGTCGCCTCCCTTATAAAATTCGGCATCCTTTGACTTTTTGGTTTGCTTCTTAGCTTTAACCTGTTGTCTTTGCTTTATTTTCGCGGTCGCTTTTCGTTGATCCAAGACGCCTGTCAGGTGTTTCTTCTCAAACTTCTTGGTCGCCTTGAAATTCTTCTTTGCGCCCGCCATGGTGAAGTTTGTTCCGAAATTGTGACGATGTGGGCGTAGGATTTCGTGGTATGAAATTTCTATGTACAATTAAAAAGATTTTGCGATTGTCACGAAGATGAACTTTTTTTTTGGATAGGCTTATCGCGGGGTCCTTATCATGAATTGACACTAACCCAGTTTATACTAGTCATCTAACGTAGCAGCGTACCTAGGTATCCACCTCAATGTTTTACGTGTTTTACGATTACCTAAGAATTTCAGTCCAAGAACCTTCCAAGGTCGAGTTGCCAAAAGTGGAACTACCTAAGGTAACACTTTCACCTTCGTTCATCCATTGACATCTATTCAGGCATCTCATGAACCTTGCTATACAAGATGAATTCACGACAGGCATATGCCCCGACGCCTCATAGCTATGTCCCCAATACCACCCTCTCAGCTACAATAAATCTAGACGAGGTATGATTTTGGTCGCTTGCTCTACACTACTGCTGAACTTATATACTCATACTTTCATAGGAAGTAAAACTAACAGACACTCGTGCTGAGAGAGATTTACAAGACTCTCTTGCTGAAATCTTTTCTATAATTGTTACACTAGATGAGCTGGAGAGGGCATTCCTTAAAGATGCTATTCCCGAATCTGACTATACTGAAATCTGCGAGCGATCACTGAAACAATACAAGTCCATCTTAGCCGATGAAACTGTGGCTAGGGCATTCGTGGGCCTGGAGGAATTCAAGGTCGAGTGGGATGTACGAAAACCCGCTACCTCTGATGACCAACACAAACTAATCATTTCCTCATAGCTCGAAGTCCCCAGAGCAACAGAACGACTTAGAGTGGGCATGCCATCCACTGCTATCACCGCATCAACAGGGACAGCTCAGCCGTCCACTTCAGGCAACAATAAATCTGGTGCCCTCATTCTCGAAGCAACACAGGAATTCATCACTTTCTTGGACGCTTTACGCCTTGGTCTTTTAGCAAAAGACCAGCTACATCCTCTCCTGACCGACGTTATACAGAGCGTCAACAAAGTCACAGATCGAGACTTTGAGAATCGTGGAAAGATTGTGCAGTGGTTGATCACATTGAACCAGATGAAGGCGACCGAGGAATTGAGCCAACAGCAGGCGAGGGAGCTTGAGCTGGATATGAATTCAGCTTACTTAGGGTTCAAAAACACCCTCAATTAAGATATTTAAGCTGACGTTGTATTCTTGGTCGATTGTATTTCCGGAAGAACGAAGAACGAAGAAGCTCTGCGAAGTAATCTGGGTAAGGGCACTGATAGTGGGGCCTCCGAGGTCGTCCTTGAGTGGTCAATTGACCTATGAAGACCCACTGCTAGGGCGCGAGTCTGTCAAGCCTAAAAAAAGGATCTCACGCTGCTGACACAGAAGATGATATTGACCAACTCATATTGATGAATATTCAAATCCTTGAGGGTCATCTCAGTCAAGCTCAACATATTACGCTCCGGTGCCGACTAATCTATTCACTCATCCATTTATTTTCTAAATTATAGAATTTTCCAACATGCAGCGCACTTATCTTGCATTTCAGCATAACGCCAAGCTCCACACTCTACAGGCTGTGGTCACCGCAGTCCGGTCAGTAGCCACTCTTGAAGAAGCCAACAAGGGGCTTTACAAACAAGCTAAGGAAGACGACCATGTTGTAGTCACTGATCAAACTATATTTCATCCACAAGGCGGCGGCCAGCCTTCTGATGCTGGCGTGATGAAAAGCGCAGGTGGAGGCCATTTCGATGTATCTATGGTGCGCATGAGCGCTATCAACAATGGCGAGGTTTTGCACTTTGGCAGGTTTACGGACGTCTCATCTATTTTCAAACCTGGTGACCCCGTCACTCAAACCATTGATAGCGAGAGGCGGAATATATATTCGCGTTATCACACAGCCGGACACGTTCTCGGATCAGCTGTTCGTCATCTCCTCGAGAAAGAAGTGAATAACTTTGATGAACTCAAAGCGTCGCATTTTCCCGATTCCGCCTCTTGCGAATTCCAAGGTCTCATTGAGGGGAAGTGGAAGGACGGCATCCAAGCACGTGTGGACGAATACATCAGCAAGAACATGCCGGTCGAAATTGATTGGTGGGACGAGAACGATTTCAGGGTTAACGGCCTTGAACGATTAATACCTGATCGCAGGGCGATGGGTATGACAGACGAGAAATTCCGTGTTGTGAAGATCGTCGGCGCTGAGGTCTATCCGTGCGGCGGGACGCATGTTGATAGCACAGAATTGTGTGGTAAGACCAACGTTAGGAAGATTAGTCGAGCGAAAGGAGTGAGCCGGGTAAGCTATGTGCTACCTTGACACTACCTACCTATGTAGGTAGCTATGACGAGGATAGAAACGGCTGGAGACGGGACTTGAACACCACCGCCTAAGGCGCCGTAATTGCAATACGGGGCTCGTTCCGATATTTGGTACCGCGCGAATGGAGTACTGAGCCACCCGACGGTCGGCAACAGACATTATCCTAAGATGCACAACGAACCGGCATGGGGATTGTAGTTGCACAGAACTCTTGGCGGCTTCGAATTCCCGATGGGCACTTTTTTGAATAGACATGATTTGCAGTCGGATCCTCATTAGATTTTAAGCTCGTCCTGCAGATCATATGAAAATAACGACATCCGCATTGTATGATCCGTCCCTGTTTCCGGGCTATGACGTGTAAACTTTAGTGTACCTAGCTGCCTAGGTAGTAAAAATGTCAAACAGCCTCACCCGGCCGAAGGTTTCGTGGCCCATTCCGACTGCAAGTCTACAGCACGTGGGTGCATATGCACAGATCCAATGGGAAGTTAAAGGTTGAACCCGTTGGGGGAATTAGGGAAAAAAGTCTAGATGTCAGCTGGGGGAGCTACCCATACCCATACTATCTTAGGTAAGTATCTTCCAACAAATTGCAATGAATGCAATGAAATCGAACACTAACCCGGATAAATCGACAAGGAACGATATGATCAAGTATCTCCCCGTATTAAGGTACAGGGTAGGTATCATTTGACTCCTGGTTCCTGTGGGACTAACGCAGGACCATCCCACGGTTGATCGTGGATCCTGGAATTTGAGTTGAGCCTATGTCTGGAACGACAAGTAAGAGTTAAGGTAACCCCCCTACCGAACCTTACACTACATAGGTAGTGTAGTCACAAACATACCTCATACAGCCTTTTCCCGCCATGTCTCACCTGGTTGAATCAAGTACGAAATATTGGAAGCGTATGAGGTATGCAATCGTTAGAAGCTGACAGTTGAGCCGTCCACATTGCCGACGAGCCATTCAACCTTGGGAACTTAACAACCTTTCTAGGCGGCTAGCGCGATTGTCTATCTTTCTCTCAAACAGCCGTGTCCCACTTCCATCATACTCTATTATACCTAGCAAGTTCAACATCTAAAGTTGTCTAGCGTGGGATACTTAGGTCTTGGACTATGTTCTGCAACTATTCTCTCCGCAAGGTTTAAACATGTGGCCTAAATGATTGGTTAATACTACGGTATCCTAGCCATCGTCGACTTACATATCCAACTTTATTACTTTATTACGTAGTGGGGTTAGCAATTGTCAGTGGGGTAAAAAGTTCAGGGTCCTCTTTGGAAGTATTGAAGAGGCAAAGAATCGAACCTTAGATACAGTGCTACGGTGCTACCTTCTCAATGCAAGCAACTGCCCACCTACCTTAGGTACGAAGCACAGGACATCTCTACTGTCTTAATCGTAAGGAGACCTCGACCAAAGAAAATGCAGGAAGCTGCCGAAATCTATTTCTATTTGTTGAATAAAGGGTGGGTATCTAGTACAACAGGCTTAGTATATATGTTCCCTAGGTTCAGCCATTACTCTCCGCCCTTTTCCTTTTCCTCTTTCTCGTACCATATACTCTCACCGACTGCAGGTCGATTCAACACCGCAAAGGAATTTCAACAAACCTCCCGCTCTCATCCCAATTGCAATGAGAGAGTATCATGGCTTCTCTTGGTGGTAACATTTTACCCCCTGATCCTCATGCCAAAATATATCTTGCTGGAATAGCTGTTGTCTTGTTAGTAGGCATATGCTACTCCACAAAACTTGCGAAGAAAGCATCAGACAGTGAGAATCCTAGTATCTTACGGTCCCTATGGCTTTTCTTCTACACATGCTTCCTCAAGCCGCACGATAGCAACAGCAGTGGCAACCAACAGGATGCCCTTGAGAGCTTCTATAAGAAGCAAGCTGGCGCCTACGATGCGACGAGGAAAGCCCTCCTGAAAGGTCGCGAGGATATGCTCGCCCTTGCAGCAGCTCAACTTTCTTACAGAGCGAGAAACGGTGACGAGAAGAAGCGACGTATCTGGGTTGATGTTAGTCCTGTTCTATGAATTAAGCCGCGTGAATATTTGATGGAACTAACCAATAACACAGGTCGGTGGAGGAACTGGCTTCAATATCGAAGCAATGTCTAAATTTGTCGATGTGAATCGGTTTTTCGATAGCGTCTACCTCGTCGACTTCTCCCCGTCACTCTGCGAAGTGGCTCGTAAGCGCTTCGAAAGACTTGGGTGGGATCACGTGAAGGTCATCTGCCAGGATGCTAGGAAATTCCGCTTGGAGGACTATGAACCGTCCTCTCAAGGTAGACGTGCCTCTGGATCTCCGAATCGGGGCTACTTCTTTCAGGAAAAGCCTAGGCATGGCGGTGCCGACTTGATCACGATGTCCTACAGCTTGTCTATGATCGTGAGTACTAATTAGACGGCCCAGTCAAATTGCACATGCTAACAAACATATAGCCCGACTATTATTCTGTCATTGACTCGCTACCGTCGTTATTGAGCCCGAATGGCATTGTTGGTGTGGTTGACTTCTACGTTCAGTCCCAAACCGATGTCAGTTTTCGAAACTACACTGGTGGCCTCGTTGACCGCCACGTCAACTTCTTCGGTAGGACGTTCTGGCGAGCCTGGTTCGATATTGACCGAGTTGCTCTGGAGCCTGGGCGACGTGATTATCTTGAGTACAGCTTTGGCACGGTCTTGAATGTCAATAAACGGAACTATGTTCTTGGCGCAATCCCCTATTACATTTGGCTAGGAACTCACAAGCAACCCCCATCGTCTAGCCTTCCGCACGAAATTGTGGAAAAAGTTGACGCGCTTGTCACTGAGTCTCCTTACCTCCACCCGGCGAATCACTCAGCCACTCTGTCCCGCGCAGTTGAAAGGGCTGCGCCAGAGATCCGATCGAAGGCTTTCGATGCAGCTATTCTCAATCTTTCTTCCAATCTGCCTCTCCCCTCGTTCTTTTACCAGAATCACCACTATAGGATCTATTACGATGATCAGCTCAAGAAGCACACTCAGTTCAATGACGAGTATATCTACGCCTTTACTTGGGAAGATACTCGCGTCGACGAGCGCATTCTGAAGCTAGGCTCGGACGATGTGGTCCTT
This sequence comes from Jackrogersella minutella, assembly GCA_022578535.1. Lineage (NCBI taxonomy): Eukaryota > Fungi > Ascomycota > Sordariomycetes > Xylariales > Hypoxylaceae > Jackrogersella > Jackrogersella minutella. The sequence goes on from MU388425.1 coordinate 12,062, forward strand.
GCTATCACCAGTGCCGGCGACAACCTTCTGTCTTACGCACTTCAGAGCCCGGCTAGAATCCACGCGGTCGATCTAAACCCAACGCAGAACCACCTCCTCGAACTCAAGGTAGCTGCTTTCTCGTCCATTCCTTACGAAGACTTCTGGAAGATCTTTGGTGAGGGCAAGCATCCTGAGTTTCGCTCCTTGCTCGTCTCAAAGATGTCTCCTCACTTGTCTAGTCGGGCCTTCCAGTACTGGCTCAACAACCATCACATCTTCACTCAAACTAAGGGTGGTTTATACGATACGGGTGGGTCAAAGCACGGAATTCGTATCTTCCGCTGGATCTCTCGTGTGTTCGGATGCCGATCCGCTGTCAAGCAATTGATTTCTGCTAAGACCTTAAATGAACAGCGTGAGATCTGGCGTGGCAAGATTAGGCCCGCGTTATTCTCACGTCTCATCTCTAAGTTTATTGTCAGTCAGGAATCATTCTTGTGGACAGCGCTTGGTGTACCGAAGAACCAGCTTGCAGTCATCGAGGAAGATCACGCGGTATCGGACATAGTTTGCGGTCCCGACGCGCGGGCCAAGAACACACGCTCGCACGCTATTTGGGAATACATGGTCAACACGTTGGATCCAGTAGTGGAGTCGACGCACATCGCGGCCGACAACCCCTACTACCTGGTCTGTCTCGACGGCAAATTCAGTCGGAACTGTCACCCGGACTATTTATCACCGCAAGCACATGCTCGACTCTCGCGCCCTGGGGCGTTCGAGGGGTTGCGCATCCACACGGACGAGATCGAAGAGGTGCTCGCTCGAATCGCGCCCGGTACCTTGACGGTGGCCGTTGTGATGGACAGCATGGACTGGTTCGACCCGGGATCTAATGCGGCTGCGGCGCAGATCACCAAACTAAATCGTGCGCTACGCATGGGCGGGCGCGTCATGCTGCGCTCTGCTGGCCTGCGGCCATGGTACCTCGACGAGTTCGAACGGCACGGATTCGTGGTTAAGTGCCACGGCGATCGTTCGGGCGGCAAATGCATCGATCGCGTTAACATGTATGCTAGCTGCTGGATCTGCACCAAGCGCGAGAACGTGGCTCCGTCTACCCTTGAGTCAGAGTCGAGTATCGGACCTGAGATCTCATCTTTGCAAATTTAAGTAAACGCGGTGAGTGAAAAACAGATAGCAAATGAAGAGGTGAAAGTCGAATGTTGGATATAAGATGACAGATTGCCCAATAAGCATGACAGGTCTAGTTTTGGTTATATTCTTGTCCTTCATTGGTCTTGGTCGGTTGTGGCAGATATTATAGTATATCACGGACATATCCCACGGTACGATCAAGTGATCCTTGGCCTTTATATCATATTGTTGCGTTGAATGAGATTATGAAATCGATTATTATATGAACAAAACTGTTCTTTATACCATTATTTGATGTGATTGCCATGTGTTCGAAAGTGTACTACGAAATAATCCACCATTGGAGAGATGTACAAATTATTCCCGGCCTCCCTCAACGGCTTCAAGATGACTGGTACCCAAAAAGCCTGCATTGAATAATTATATAATCAAATCCCCGCATAAATCTACTATGGTGTATGGGAGGTGGCAGATAGCACAGCTGATAATGCAGGTGTTGGGAGGGCGGAGGTTGTAGGTGCCTAAACCACCTGCTATTCAGACTCTCCAATATCCCTAAGGAGATTGAATTGAACCCGTCCGACTTACACGTATGATTCATCCTGTTCTATAATTTCTCTCACTTCATAGTATCTTATACCACCTAATATTAAAGAAGACACATGCTAATACTCTAAGATAAGTGAGCCTATAGGAGGTAGGCACCAATCAAGTAACAGCTCAGCTCCTCTTCAGCTGCCACTACTCAGTTTCAATCAACACACTCTAAGGAGGTTAAAAGATGAATCTCGTCAGTCTTCCTGTCGAGATTCTCCATAGAATCCTGTTCTTCGCCGCGCTCTCACGCGGGGTCACAAGGGCCCGCAGACTGAAGCTCGTGTGCCGTACGTAAGATCTCTCGAGTCTTTCAGTTTCATCGATTGACCTTTCAAGTGTCGTATACTAGGTACTTTTATAGCTGTCTCCAGCTTTCTCTCTTCGAGACGCGGCTGCTTGATGGTTACGGGCACTACCTGGGTAAAGGGAAACGTTATGCGATACAAGATTGGCGTATTAGAAACCTCCCCGGAGCCCATATATTTTGGCATGCCTACCTTTCATATGGAGTTCGAAATGAAACAGACCCTAAAGTGGGGAGGCATGTCGACATTCGGCGAGTGATAGAGAGTGTATGCAGGCGTACAGGAGCCGAGGACGATGACACCCTCGAAGCCTTGTGCTGGCTCGGCTTGGAGCATGTGCACATATCGCGCCAGACCTGAGAGAATTTTGGAAAAACTCATCTAGGCTACTGTTATTCGTCAGACCCGGATCCCAATATGTTAAGCGCCGCAACCTATCTAGGGAATACGCCATTAGTGCGACGATTGTTGCAAGAGGGCTACTGTCCTGTATCATATAACTATCTGTTCCCGCCTGCTATGTTTCTCGCTGCTTTTGCCGGCAATGCCGAGCTACTGAAGCTTTTCCAGGAGCATTTGCCGGAGGGCTGGACGAAATATATGAATGGCCATCAAGGGCTAACCCTAGCCGGCATCACCGGTGCCCTTGAACGCGGAGACATGAACATGGTCCGCCTGGCTGCATTTCCACCCTCGGGAGATCCGCCGGATGATGGATCACTTGAAAGCGATGGTGACATTCCGTACGGAGTCTGATTGCTTTTTAGGTGGAAGGGTTGCACCAGGTCCGTGGACGCATATCGTGATGTCTGCGAACTCGCAAAACCATGGATGACAACTCCTATAATCAACATTGCCATAACGCACCAGGCCCAATACGGCAACTTGGACATGGTCCGGGAGCTCCTGGACAGAGGCGCTGCTGACAAAACACTCATTCGCATGTCGCTAGCCGCCGCGACTAGTCTGTGCCATGAAGAAACAGTCGACCTATTCCTAGATCGCGGCGCCGATCCTAATGACTACTTGCAATCGTCATCTAGAGGCACGGCGGTCAATATCGCGGTTAGGAGTGGTAGTTTGGTCATTGTGCGCAAGCTCCTCGGTCGCGGTGCTGATATCAGTTTGAAGTACGATAGAAGCCTTCATAAGGCGGTGCTGTGCGAGCATGCCGCCATACTGGAGTTGTTGCTAGAGAGTCCCTCCGATCAAAAGCAGATATCTAATGCGAGAGAGACTGCTTCGAGAGAAGGTTTGGGATCTATGGATGAAGTTTGACGGCGGTTTGAGGAGAAGTTGCGGATGGCGAAGGGAGAGTCAGAGTCAACTGCGTTATGTAAAGGCGTCCAAGGGGAATGAATTTGATGGTGGGAACTTCATGGCTACCAGCCCAGGTCGGTTGGCCGTATAAAACCAAATTTAGCAGCTCTACAGCAGTGTGTGGCTAACTAGTACCGATATTCAAAGGGAAATGCACAGCGGAGACAAAGCTACGTAAGTCGACATTTCTTAAACCAAAGCATCCAAATCATCTCATAAATAATCCAACAATATCGTTTCATAAAAGGGAGAAACCTGTCGCAGTAGAGAACAGATCGAGCCGGCAAGTTCAGCCTCGATCAATTGCAGGACTGCGCCTCGAAAACCGGGTTGTGGATTAATTCGGCTGCCTGGAGCTGATTTGTCGACTTGCATATTTCCAAGACCTGTACTTCGTATGACCTAGGACATGATAAAACTGGAGAGCTTACCTACTAGAATTCTTCTAACTCATTATTCTAGGTAGTGTAGATTCTAGGCGAACTAAACTTCTTCAAGACACATAAACCAAGAAAACAACATCGGTCTTTACATAACGAGAACACTCGGATGAGAGGTAACACGTTCAGCATTGTAAAGCGGTGCGAGTAGGTAAAATCGCTCCCACGCGCAATGGCGCCTCTCACCAGCGAGCCCGACGCCATCCGCGTGGTGTTCAACCTCCCCCGCCGCAGGATCTTCTACAGCCTCATCGGCGAGATCACCACGTACATGCGGTCGCAACTGGAACTTCCTGGCAAACCCGACGGGTCACCGTCATATATGTCTCGCAACCCGCCTCCATACTCGGAGACTGCTACACCTCGCACCGATGTCAAGAGCAGCCGAGATGATCCGGAGACCCCGCCGGCGCAGCCACCTCGTCCACAGCAGAGAGCGGTGCATAGCCCGGCGTTGGTCAGATTGAGGAGAGCCGCATTGCTGCATTTCGACTCGTGGCGCGCGGAAACAGTCGGGAAGATCAGGGAGGTTGTAGTCAAGCTCGACGACCAAAAGGTCATCGACGCACGGCGCAAACGCACCGAGCAGATGCACGCAAGGAGCAAGGAGCAGCCGACCGACGGCGAGGACCTGCTCAGCTTCGGCGACAACAGCCGGTCGACGCAGACCCAGGCGCCGTCGCTACCGCCACGGCACACCGCGCCGACGAGCACGCCCGCGCTCCAGACGCTGTACCACCCCATCCCCACGCAGCTGGCCACGGTCCCGATGGAGGACCGCAAGGAGGTGCTCAGCGCCACACTGATCCTGCTTTTGTCCATCGGGAACTACTCGGCGTACTCGCGCACCCTCATGTGCTACCTGACCGCCGCGCTCGAGGTGCCGCCGACGTTCCTCGACAGCGAGGAGACGGAGGTCGCGACGACGATGGTGGAGGCCGCGCAGAAGGCCGTGAAGAACGGCGTCATGTCCGCGGAGGCCGAGGCCGCGAAGCGCCGCGAGGAGGGCAAGGCCAAACGGCTCTGGAAGGTCGGGCTGGCGTCCGTCGCGGGCGCCGCGATCATCGGCGTCACGGGCGGGCTGGCCGCGCCGGCGGTCGCGGGCGTCATAGGCGGGCTCATGGGGTCCGTCGGCCTCGGCGGGCTGGCCAGCTTCCTCGGCATCTTCTGGATGAACGGCGCGCTCGTCGGGACTCTGTTCGGGGCCTTCGGCGCCAAGATGACGGGCGAGGTGGTGGATCAGTACGCGAAGGAGGTCGAGGACTTCAAGTTCCTGCCGCTGAAGGAGGAGTGGGGCGAGGAGTGGGCGGATAAGGAGAAGGACGGTGCGGCGGATCGGAGGCTTCGCGTTACGATTGGGATCAACGGTTGGCTTACGGCGGAGGAGGACGTCTCGAAGCCGTGGCGCGCTCTGGGGGATGAGACTGAGGTTTTCGCTTTGCGGTATGAGATGAGAAGTCTCATGGCGCTCGGGGATAAGCTTAAGGGCCTTGTCACTTCTGCCGCGTGGAGCGCGGTTAGAGCCGAGATTCTGCAGCGGACGGTGCTGGCCACACTTACGGGTGCACTCTGGCCCATTTTCCTTTTGAACTCGGCCACCAACATCGATAATCCCTTCAGCCTCGCACGCAACCGGTCCGAGAAGGCCGGCCAGATCCTCGCAGATGCACTGATCAACCGGGTCCAAGGCGAGCGGCCCGTAACTTTGGTAGGGTACTCGCTCGGCGCGCGCGTCATCTACACCTGTCTACGAGTCTTGGCCGAGCGTAAGGCGTTCGGACTGATAGATACAGTGGTGCTGATTGGAGCGCCGGTGCCGTCGAGTACCTCGCACTGGCAGATGATGCGGACTGTCGTATCCGGAAGGCTTTTTAACGTGTACAGCGAAAACGACTACATCTTAGGGTTCCTGTACCGCACCACGAGCATGCAGCTGGGCATCGCTGGGCTACAGCCCATAGCCGGAGACATCGAGGGCGTGGAGAATCTGGATCTGAGTAACGAGGTCACGGGCCATCTGCGGTATCCGGAGCTTACGGCGAAGATTCTGACGCGCTGCGGGTTCCCCAACGTGAGGGGCGGCGCGGGAGCGATTGAGAAGGATGATGGGAAGATTGAGATTGAACTGCATGATAGGGACTGGGCGGAGACGGGGAAATTGATTGAGATTGACGAGAGACCCAGACCGACCGAGAAGTTTGATCCGAGCGTGAAGAACGTGCTGGAGCTGAAAAGCGACATAGACGTCAGGGATGCGAAATTAAGGGGCGTAAAGGATGTGAAGGGTTGTGATGATGCGCCGATGATGACGGCGACGGCGTCTGTGCCGAACTTGGGCGAAACGGCCCGCCTAGCCCCTGAGAGGAGTCATACCGTTCCTACGTCCAGGTCCACCAGCGCGACGCAGGTTGAGCCTCCGCTGCCGATATACCCGGGAACTGGACTGAGCACTTGTTACGACCCGGACAATGATTACGACTACGCTTATGATTCGGAAGAAGGGGGCGGTGGGATCAAGATGATGGATAACGATTCGGATGGAGGGGAGCTAACCTTCATCGAGCCGCAACGGATTGAAGATGATTAAATGTTAGAGATGACAGAGTATATACCCAAGCAAGGTCTAGATTTTGAATGTCTCATTTAATACCTATGTTAAATATAATCTGGAGTTCTCATGGGGCTAATGGTTATATATTAATACCCAAACTCCAAAGACAGTATCACAGATACTATACACAGAAAATTCAATATCCCGGGCACCTCCCTGTTTGACGACAACGCAGCAATAATGAAAGAAAGATTTCTTCCCAACGAATGAGCTATCGTACGCCTCCTTCTTCCCGATACAAAAGCGCTAGGGATTCCTGAACGAAATCGGAGTTCCCCAAGGTCACCCGGTCAGCACAGATGCTAATCCTCTGGGCTGTATTTATGTGTAGAAGATTGTTAATTATTATCTGCCTAGAGTAGATGCTCGATAGAACCTCATTACCTGCTTGAGAAAGATCGACCGCCTACATAACGTGTTTACATCAGCCTCCAATACATTCCATACCGCCTCAACCTTCCGTCTGACAAAAAAGCAAATAATAAGTCACAATGATCACAATAAACATAGCCTACACGGCGCCCGTCAACCCAAGCAGCGCAACGCCCGTCCTCACGCAAGCCCAAGTCTGGGCCGGACTGCAGCGCAAAGTGCGTCGGGCGCAGGACTTCGTGCCCATTATAGAAGACTGCACCGTGGTGTCCGAGGAGACCGTGCCGGGGACCGACAACGTCAAGGTCACCCGCGACGTGCAGTTCGCTGCGGGGTCCCAGCCGGCGGACGTTACCCTCAACACGCTGGTGAGGGAGGTCTGCACCAGCTTCCCGCCGTGCCGCGTCGATTTCTTGCAACCGAAAAATGGAAATACTATCTCGAACATCTTGAGCAAGGATGGTCATGGGGATCTGATTATGACGTACTCTTTTGAGTGGAGGTACAGCAGCGTGAAACCAGGGAGTGAGGAGGCGAAGGTGTTGGAGGAGAGATGTTGGCATGTAAGTTCCCCTTTCCCCTCCTTTGCATCTGTCTTTATTTGTGGCGAACCGAGGGGATGTTGGTGTGCCTTTTGCTGACTAATGTGATGGTTTTGTAGACGGCGAAAATCGCTGTCCTTGGAACTATTGACACGATTCGCCGATTAGTGAGGGATGGTGAGATCATGGCATAATGATACGTCTGCCTGTACAAGGTTGTTAAATCTGTTCTACATGGTAGTGTACAGGAGACATGTAGTTTAACATCCAATGATGAATATCAGAACAAGAGCCGGCTGGAACTTCATTTATCTTATGTCAACTTCCAATACATCTGATTGGTATATTATTTTATAACATAGTTAGTGCACATGAACCGATGCCAAATATGTATTTTATAGATAGCATGCTGGCCTAGGTAGGTAGCTAAGTGAGTGACCAAGGATGTTTTTCATACTGCCCTAAGCCTGCCTAGGTATACCAGTCTAGGAGGAGCTCGACGCTCATACTCAGCCCAGGCAAGTAAAGCAAGGGCGCGGAAGAAGTACAGTTAGGACCACCCATTGTTCGGATGGACGTAAGTCTTGAGGAGCTCACGGAGGGCAGACAAGGTCGGATCTTGGACGAGGCGGGCCTGACACGCTGTGAATGCCATATTTACTACGCGAGGGTCGTCATTGCCGATAATCGTGACCGCCATGTTACGGGCAATCGTGCTCTCGTTATCCCTGAGAATTTTATAGATTTGGCGTGAAGACAAACCGAAGGCTAGGATCGATTTCGGGCGTGGGAGGTGGGAGAGGATCTCCACGATGAGCTCAGGGGACAGGCGCTCGAGAGGGCTGCCGAGGAAGGGAGAAGCCATTGCTGAAAGATCGGACATCTTGGATACCTAGAGAAGACCTTGTGTTGATGTATTGTCTTGAGGTCTAGGCTTTTTGGGCGATTGGAAGTGGGAGAAATCGACTTTCATACTTCTGTATTTGTAGGGTTTAGACACATCCCTGATTGCTCATTTCATCCCTTCACACAACACATGATGGGACTTTAGACACAAAGTTCAATGTCAGTAGTTATGTTACTGTTATAATGAGTTCCCAACTCATATTTATGAGCCACTTCGGTACATTTTGAAGCACGCATGTTTAATTTCTCACGCCCTTGCCAAATCAATCATCCCAATGCTGGTGTATATGTTGTTATTCAACACAAGTGAACCAGAGAATAAAGACCTAGCTTTCTACCCGACCTCGGAAATATTTAAACAATTTCGAAGTAAACGCCTATTTCGAAAACTTCTCAAGGTGGTGTTTGTACATCAGATCTAGCCGCACAGTAAACTTCTCTCCATATTTGACCTCTTGTCCGGAATGCCAAAGCATCCGCTGTTGGAAAATCAAGGCCCTGCCCATCTTAGGCTCGACATCTAAGAACACATCGTCTGTGACTTTCTGGTCGCTTTCCTCTTCTACCTCTTCGGATTTCTTCTTCCTCCCCATACCTACGCGAGTTGGCCAGAACCTCGTCTCCCCTCCCGAGCTTTCGCCGGCTTTCTCTCCTTCTGGCATGTCACTGAGGTAGATCTGACACGTCAGGAAGCTCTTCTCTAGGCCAGGTGAATAAAGTGCGTCACAATGTGGCTTGAAGTGGTCACCCGGATGGTAGCGCAGGAAACTCAGCCTCTCATTGGCTCCGGTAAACCTCCAGACCGTCTTGTTGGCCCCTTCACTGGCCTTGAGGTTCGGTAGGCCTGCTATGTGCCCGGCTAGCACATCGCCCTTTTTCAAAATCTTGATCTTTTCTGGTAGGTGCGGAGAGAGACGCTCGGACAGAGCTTTGGCCCACTCGGGAGAGACGGATAGAATTCTTTCGCACTCACGCCAGGAGTCCCCTTTGCTCAGGGACTTCCAGTCGGAACCGGCAGATGAGAGGAGGGCAGCACACTCTGCTGGAGTGAGGAGATTATCTATAACCATTGCGAAGTAGGGGCCATAGTGATCTGACAGCGGGGTCTGGGAGAAGTCGATCCGAGTTGCTACTACCGGAGGCCTAGATGAGTCTGACTGGTCGAGAACGGGCTCCCCGGCCCGGGGTGTTTCTAAAGCCATGGTGATGAGTCTTGTATACGGAGTTCTGTGATTGTATGGAGTAAATAATGGTCCATGAGTAAGATATCAAGTGTTGAGATAGAGAAGATATGTTACTTGATATGGATTTGAGGCGGTGGGAATAACACTGATAGCTTGAGACATTCTGTTGTAACGTTAACGTATTTATATCAGTATACAAGTCAATATGGTGGGTTTCTAGAGCAGTGAGTCACAGCAATACTATGGGATGGTTGTAAAGTGAACCATGGTCTGGCTGGTTGTCACAGCCTTTTAGAAGTTAACATTGGCCAACATGGAATGGATTTCTTAAGCTGACAGGCAGGTACTAACTAGGTACCTAGGTACTTTATGTACCAGACACTTAAAGCGGGAGCTAACACCGCCACAGGTGGCAGTGTTTATAACATTGAACCTAATACGCAGGGGTAAGTACATGTAAGCCCCCTTAAAACAATGAATTGTTGGAATGTTGCATACCTTAAATTTATGCTGAAACCGGACTTTGCGATTTCTCTAAGGCTCCACTACTGCGACAGCAATAACTTTTACTTTCAACACCACATTTTTCCTAAAATAAAGCCTTCTTTTAACAACAAGCATCTACGAAAAACCCCCTCGACTTTTGCCTGGCGCAAAGTCACAATTTTGTTCCCTACTACAGACGGACAACCCACAAAAGTTCATCTATTCCGATTATCTATTATCATTTACTTGAACGTCTATCGTTACTTCCGCGACCGCGCTGTTGCCCCTCCATCGCAATTGACATCTTTCGATTTTTTTCAACCCAAGCCTTCCTAATTGCTATCGCATCCGAGGCAATTTTGCGTCATACCTAAGGGTCTGTTGATCTTAGATCCGCTGTTTTTCTTTACCAGGGAAACGACCATCTAAACCTCACTTCCATAGAATTTAAATCCCAAGATTTAAGTCTTGCGACTTTAAAAAAAAACGAAATCACTTACAACTTCAAATCAACTTGACTCTTCATTTACATCGAGTGCACTCATCCGAGCGCCAACGTCGTAAATCAAGATGTCCGAACAAGTCGATCTCACTACTATTCCCATCTCCCCTAATGGAGATGGAACCGCATCCAACGAGTCCGATAGCGGCAGCAAACTGATCACCGTCTTCCATGACAAGGACAACTTCAATGTCAAACACCCTCTCCAGAACAAATGGACCCTATGGTTCACCAAGCCCTCTAGCGGCAAGGTCAGTATTTTCCGATACTCACACATATTCAAGGACGAACACTAACACTACTATCGGACAGGGCGACAACTGGAATGATCTGCTCAAGGAAGTCATTACGTTCAACTCCGTGGAGGAATTCTGGGGTATTTATGTAAGTACCATTCGCTACTGATAATGATTTTACTCCGCGGCTAACTAGTCACTCTAGAACAACATCGCTCCGGTATCCGAGCTGGCGTTGAAGTCCGATTACCACCTCTTCAAAGAGGGCGTGCGACCGGAATGGGAAGACCCCCAGAATAAGCATGGTGGCAAGTGGTCGTACCAGTTCAAGGACAAGCGCAACATCGACATCAACGACCTTTGGCTGCACACCATGCTAGCTGCCATCGGTGAGACTCTCGAGGAGGAGGATGACGGAGAGGTCATGGGTGTTGTCGTCAACGTCCGTAAGGCATTCTACCGTATTGGCGTCTGGACCCGCACCATAGGAAAGAGCATTCCCGGCCGAGGAGAAGGTGATGTGTCTGGCGGCAAGGGTCGAGCTCCTGAGAAGGGCGCGCGAATTATGCTTAATATCGGTAAGCAGTTCAAGGAAGTTCTCAAACTCCCCTCCAGCGAGGTAGTCGAGTTCTCAGGTCACACCGATTCCGCCCACAGTGGCAGCACCCGAGCGAGGGCCAAATACACGGTCTAAGTCGGGGTTGTTTGGCTGTCTGCTGTTTTTGGCATGGATAATCGGTTGTGCCCCTCAACACAAAGGTACCTTGGGACGGAAGGATCTGGCGCGTTTGCTAACGACCTATTTCTGGTCGGCAACACATGATGAGTCACGGCTAGTAAACGAGAGGAGGTTTGAACCCACTGGACAGGCTAATAACCTGATCCTTGGTATGATAATCATCTTACTCGACTTTTGGCACCGGACGCAAGGACCGAGGGAATTAAGTAGGATGTGCTCATCACTTACCCTACCTATGTAGTGCTACGGCGTCGTTTTTCCCGTAGATAGCAGGAAATATCACAAACTAATATGATCCTGAGGCACAAATAGTGACGTGATTTGGAATAATTGACCAACATCTATACCTCTTGGGCAAGCAAGGTAGACTGCTTTATAAATATGTAGTATTTGAAACACGTAAATATTTAGGTATTTGTCCTGTAGTGGCGAGCGAGCCTCGTCCATTCTAACTCTACTGCAGTTAATAGATAGATAGGCCGCCGAGAAGAAAAGGGAAGAGGGGGAAAGGAAAGGAATCTCCTATATACAGATGAAGCCATCGAAGACGGAACAAACATATAGACAGATATAGATCCCTTAAGTCTCAATCAAGTGAGAGACAATCCGACACAGCCACATATACACAGTACCTACCACCCATTTCATTTCTTCTCGTTCCAATTTTGCTTGGTTCATTGGTTTCTTCGTCCTTCTCATTCTCATGTTGAATCAAATCGAGATCCTACTCATTCCTCTCAGCTTGGACAACTCTGTTGTCCTGAGAATCATGATATCAAATACCCCCCCCCTTCTAAAAAGACGTGTAAATAGCACAAATAAACCGTATCTACATCTCATCGCCACTAAAATCATCCAAGAACACCTTCCGCAGGAGATCCTTCTTATTAACCTTGCCCATGGCGTTCCGGGGTATATGCTCGACGACCCGTAAGACCTGGGGGATCTTATAGCTGGCGAGGCGGCCCTTGAGGGCGCGGCGCATGTCCATGGGGCGCCAGGGGGCGCGGTCGCGCAGGTGCTCGGGGCTGTGGATGAGGACGGCGCCGACCTTCTGGCCCCACTTGCCGGAGGGGACGGCGACGACGGCGGCCTCGGCGATCTCGGGGAGCGAGAGCAGCTCGCGCTCGACCTCGAGCGCGGACACCTTCTCGCCGCCCGACTTGATGATGTCCGCGCTCTGCCGCCCGAGGATGAAGTACATGGGGCCCTGGGCCCAGTCCCCGCTGACGGCGCCGCCGGCCTCCGGCACGGGCCGTCTGACCGCGACGTCGCCGGTGCGGAACCAGGGCCCCCTGCCGTCCTCCGCCGGCACGAACTCCTTGGCCGTGGCCGTGGGGTTGGCCCAGTACTCCTGGAACACGTTCCTCCCGCGGAGCTGGATCTCGCCGGACCGCTCCTTGGCGTCGGGGTCCGGGTCGGCTGCGGGGTCGTCGACGACGATGACGCCGGTCTCGCTGTCCACGAGCCGCGCCTCCACGCCCGGGAGCGGCCACCCGACGGAGCCGTCGACGCGGTCGCCGAAGTCGAGGCCGCAGGACAGCGCCATGCCGACCTCCGTCATGCCGTACCGCTCGAGGAGCACGTTGCCGCGGCTGAGGTCCTTCCACGCGCGCTTGACGGGCGTGGGGAGCGCGGCCGAGCCCGAGATGGACACGCGCATGTGCTCGGGGCTGATGGCGATGCGGCCGGCCTCCGCGACGGCGGGGGGGAGGCCCTTGTGCGTGGAGAGCAGGCGCGTGTATACCGTGGGCACGACGGTGAAGAATGTGATCTTGACGCGCGACATGTTCTTGTACTTCTCCTCGTTGGCCGAGTCGGCAGCGGGGGCTGCCTTCGTCGGCTCTGGCTGTTGAACAGGGGCATTCGTTTCGGCGACCGGGGTGGTGACGCCGTTTGTAGAAGCGATCGGGGTTTCAAACCCGTTCGCGGATAGAGCCGGGGAGGGGGCCGCGCCGTTGGTCTGCTGGGAGATGGCGTGGTTGAGGCCGTTCGCCAGAGCGAGCGGTTGGCTGGGCTGGCTGATCTTGGCGGCTAGGTTGTTCACCTCGGCCGCGAGGTGGCTGATCACCGCTGCCAGACGGCTGATTTCCGAGGAGGCAGGGTTGCCGAAACCGCTGAGCTCCAGGGCTGGAGTGGTGGAGCCGTTGGTTTCTGTGATTGGGGTGACGATGCCGTTTGGCTCGGCAACAGGATGGAAACCATTCGTCTTCACTGGGTGCGCAATGCCATTAGTGATGATGTTAGGCTTAGCGATGCCGTTGGCCTTAATCGGATGAGTGACGCCGTTGGTAATACCGTTTGCTTTTACAGCATGAGTAACACCGTTCGTCTTTGCCGCAGCGGCAGCGGCGGCAGCCTGGGGCGAATTCAAGAACGGCGATGCAAAGCGCCGCCATACCGTGTCGGCGTTAAAGGGGAACAGGAACTCGATGCTGCTACCCGCAAAGAGCGGCGTGAGGACCGCATTCACGGTGCCGTGGATGTGATGGAGGGGTAGCACGTGTAGGAGTCTGTCTGAAGGTGAATATCTCCATGCTTCGATTAGGGCACTGGCCTGGGCTGTAAGAGCGCTTTCTGGAAGTAGGACTCCCTTCGGTCGGTTGGTCGTGCCGGATGTATACAGCATCATACCAGCGCCCCCCACATCATTATCTTCTACCAGTTCAACCGGATCGTACGTTTCCGAGATTGCGCCGAAGTGCTTCGGCAGCTCGACGGGAGTGGGCGATGGCGTGACATCGAGCTCCTTGCTCGGTGTGGTGAGAACCTCGTCGACTTTCGAGGCGTATTTTGGCGAGTGCAGAAGGAGTATAGCTTGCGAGTGCGACAGGATATACTGTAGCTCGGGAGCAGGGAAAGGAGGTGACAGAGGTAGTGCGATCGCATGCGCCGCCAGGACGGCTAGGTATGTGACTATTATGCGAATCAGCAACTTTCGGTTAGACGAAGCAATGAATTCGAAAACCCATACCAACGTAGTCGTAGCTGTTCTCTATTAGAAAAGCGACTCGCTCGCCTCGGATGTCCGACCTGCCCGCCGCTTCGAGTATTCGGTCACGCGCGCGGGACACATCTGGGAGAAGCTCGCCGTATTTGAACGTTCGACGAGATAAGCAGTGGACGATAGCAGTCGACTGCGGGTTGTGGCTGGCAATGGCTTCGAAGATGGGCAGCTTGGGAAGCGTCAGAGTAGAAGCCATCCTGACGTTGGTACTATATTTGTTGAAGAGTGGAGATGAGCGATTTGACGTTGAACAGGGACGCGGAAACACACGAGCAGGATATATAGAAGCAGTAGCAGATGCAATAAAACAGCGGCTTAAACGATTCGCAGCTGAAACAGACTTAAACGGCTGGAATGACGATGGAGCATTAACAATAATCAGATGAAGCCCAGTACCACTCAATCGCATCACGGGGTATTAAGAGAGGGAGAGTGTAGTGAATTAAGTACTTCCACAACCGCCTCTCTCTTTTCACATAGTACACCCATGTAAGCCCCTCTGAATAGGCAGGAGGATGAGCCGGAGTATGGATGGGGAAAATGGGTATTTGAAATACCAAGGAATCGTGAACAGGGGGGGGAAGATACTGTAAGTCGGCGCAGTCAGATCCGCGATAGGTACTTTATTGACACTTGTAGGTGACAGCATACAGGCTTCCAGAACTTGGAACTTCGGACAATCGTTTTGAATATGCCCGAGATCACCGTTGAGCCGTTAAGGGTGCCTTATTAGGTGGCGTATGTGTGGCACATCCATGAGAGACCAGTGATAAAAGTTGAAGATTGAAGCTTGAGACATTCTTTTAGTGCAAGTTGTGGAATTGTTGAGATTCTCGGGGTCGCTTTTTCTACCGTAAATCTTTCTAATTGGTCAATTCGTTCCAGTAATTCCTTAGCTCGTCCCGGTCCGCGTCGTACGTACATACATCGGCCGGCCTAAAATATCCTAGCTCGGCTCGCTCGCCCCACACTGAGAGTTAAGGTTTTGCTTCAAGCCTTCGACATCCAATGTACGACACTCCATGAAGATGTACAAGAGTACCTAGGTACCTACTCGATATAGTCAATCTTGTAACCGTAAAAGACTCCAACTTCTTTCATCATTCGTCAGTTCGACACCTTCGCTGGCACCCTACCTACCCCTTTTGGTCTACACCATATCTGATCGGGAATTTAAAAGATTCGATCCTAGGGCTCTCTCGAAACAAAACCTGGCCAAAAAGAGAGAGACACAGGGTAACCTTACATTTCATCTCACATACGCAGCATACACACCTACATGTTGCAGAAACACGTGCGAGCCTGGACCAGCAGGGTACCAAGACAGCTTTCCACTATGGCATCATCCGCTACATCGAATACACCGATAGAAGATGCCATTCAGGCAAAGGTGAATATGCACACTCAGCCCGACTCCCGCATGAGTATAATATAGTAAGCGGTCTCACTAATCAGTTCATCTCCATCACTCAGATCACTGAGGCCCTCAAGCCTTCCACGCTGGAGATCTTCAACGACTCCTCGAAACACGCCCACCACAGGCCCATGGTGGGTAGCACTTCCAAGGAGACGCACTTCAGACTGGTAATCACCTCCGACGCTTTCAAGTCCAAGATGCAGCCCGCCCGACATCGCATCATCTACCAGCTGCTTCAGGACGAGATGGCCCAGGAGGGGGGTATCCACGCCCTGCAGCTGCGCACAATGACACTAGAGGAAGAACAGCGCCTGAGAGAGCGAGAAAGGCAAAATTCAGCCAATGCCGCCGAAGCAAGTTGAAAATGACAAAAATACGGGGTGTGGGGATGGCTGATGTGTACGATACGGACGTGGGCATAGAAGAGCATCTTTCAGCTCAACTCACTCATTGCACCACGTAGAGCTGGTCAATACATAATGACTTACGGTTTGACGCGTCAACCCCGTTCAGCCTATCAAGACAATGATCTGCTAGAATGGTAATGTCATAAACAGGTGAGTTCTGCCCACTGTAGAAACTTACAATTCGTCGTTATATTTGCGAAATACGCATCTTATATTAGTTCCTTGGACGCGAATTGGAGCATGAAAGGAAGGTATCCATGGTTCAAGGACTAAGCTTACTGGCCGTAATTCCTAAGGGGTTGTAAACGAATGAGAATAAAAAATGGACAGATAAGAACGGGCTCATAAGTAATGCCAATTACGAAGGATATCTATTTCTCTAGGACGTAGCATTTCCTTCGTAACTAGCACACAAATACTGAACTATGAATCGATGTGGTATTATAGTTAGCGTAGAGGTTTGGTATTGATTGGGCATCTGGCATCACAAAAATCTCCCCCAAGGTCATGTTTGAAAGAGCTTGGTATTCGTAGAATGGATAACTAATGGCAAAACAGGGGGTATCTTTGGCTATGACATGTATAGGTAGCAATTACTCCGAAAGCGCCATAGACCAGTTGATCGTACATAATTCCTTTTTACACTGACGCCTATTCCCTTTGAGCCGAAGTTGGAGTGCTGCCCGTAGGCGCCGAGCTCGCAATACTGTCATTCAGCTTTTTCTTCTTCAAGTACTTCATGAATGCTTCGTTTCTCTTCTTCGGATCATCAATGTACTTCTGCTTCCTTCTACCTGTAGAGCTGGGTGCAACGGAGCCTTCTCTTGTGCTTTTGGGGACGTGAGAGATGACACTAGCATTACTCTTAGAGTCAGGTCGCGCAAGTGAGTTGATTGAGGCTCGTTTCGATAAAGTACCCCCGAGCTCCTCGCTAGCTTTCCTCTTCTGGTGAGATGCATCAGAAAACGATCTTGCGAAGTTGTTATTGGTGGTTGGTTTTCGCTCGATCTCACTTAGCGACTTGTGTAGTGACACGGCTATCTTGCTTTCCTGTGGCGGTAGTGGGGGTGTAGATGGTGGCGATATATCCATAGGATCGCCCTTGGCGATTTCCGGGTTTGAAATAATAGGGCTGACCCTGCTTAATCCAATATTTGTTGCTACGGTGTTCTTGAGGTCGCGACCTTCTACCAGAAGAGCGGCATCCGGAGTGCTCGTCACTTCTTGTGGTTGGCTCGGTGATATACCTAAAAGGGTTCGAGCAAAGTGAAGCTCGTCCGGATAATAGTCTAGGCATGATTGGAGATTTTGTCTTGTGACAACTCGAGAGGTGAATATCGGGTCATCATCTACACTGTTGTACCATTCGATGGCATTTAAGGGCTTAACGGGAGGTTCGGAGCCGTCACAATCCCTAACGTATGTCACGTAACCTTCATGCCAGGCTCGGATGAAATCATCGTACAACGAAGTTCGAATCCTTCGCTGTTGGAGTTGGATGTACATCCCGGCGGTTACAAAGTCGCGAACGGATCCATTGTACGCCGGGTATGTTACGCTGTACTGGATGAATGGTGCCTGGGACTCTGATATTTTCTCAGTGGCTATCACAGCTGTGGTCTGAGGAGCTAGCGTAATAGTTGGCAAAGATCCAAGCTCTGGTGATCGAGGTCTGTACTCGGGTGAGCGCTGCTGAACTTTTGGGGAATGTTGGGTATTAGGTCCTTCAGGCCTAATGCGTGACACTTCAGATGGAGAAATGGGTTGGTCAATCGGCTGAGTAAGGAAGCCACTGACTGAAGCTTGGCATGGTATCGTGGATGGTATAATAGAGGACGACATACTGGCCGTCGACATAGAACTCTGGATGTCAGTTTGGGGTGAATCCTTCCGCCCCATATTTGCTACATTATAATTGCGATATGTCGGCGTAGGTTGTTTTTGTGGGCGATAGAATTCACAGACTGGATTATATTTCCTTTGTTTCGACTTGACTTCCTGTTCTGTGGAAGATAGTTCTGATAGCTGAAAAGTGCACGGCACAATCTGAGCAGAAGGAGGCGTTGCAAAAATTGGAACGGCAGATGCATTGATGAGCGGGGCGTCGTTAGGAATGGCTGTCGGCACTTTAACGTCGAGAGGTTCCTCTTCTTGCTCACTTGGTGGACATGGAGGTAATGGTGGTCGTTTGGTCAACGCAGGCATCGTAGGCTGCGGGGAAGAAATGGGTGGTAGTTGTGTGATAAACAGCTGCTGAGCTTCTTTGTCAGGCGCTTTCTGAGGTGGGAACTTGTTTGCTTCAGGGCTTGATGAAAATTCGTCGTCTTCATCATCGTCGTCGTCGTCATGATCGGTATTGGGGTCGGGCTGGGGACTATGTGGAGTCTTATTGTTCTCTGGTTGTGTCGTTTGCTGTTGCCGAGCATGACATTCCTTGAGATTTTCTAGTACCTCAGGGGGGACGTTTAGAAAGCGCTTGGGACGTGTGCTGAGAAATTCAGCCCAGGAATCCGGACGATCGAGTAGTTTGCGCTGGTCATTCGGTATTCTGACAAGATTCCGCTCCAGTCGCATCCCAAAAAATTCTGGTGAAGAAGGATATTGAGAGCTTTGCTCTTTAGTTGATTTCCGGTTCTTCGCCATCTTTGCCTGATAGTGGGAACATTACTTATAGTAGGGAATATGTAAGTGATGATGGACCCTATCTAACGTGTTGATACTTCTGGGGCGACGCTGAAATTTGGTGGATGTGGTATTTTATCGAAGTCAAAGGATTAATTGCGAATGTGTAGATTGAAAATTACAGCGGGATATAGTGCTTAACGCGTCTGACGCGTAAGAAAATTAGGCGGTGGGGTCAAAGCTTGGTGAGGCTTTAAGAATAAATGCGAATTCACGTGCCCTCTAATAAGCTCCTGTACCCGACAGTCCGAGTCATTGGATGGGCTGGATTATGGATACCTGGTAGGGATGGATCGGGGCTTCCTGCCACCTTCAGCTGACATTGCGGGGTCTTAACACCATTTAAGTATTTCGAGTCTGCCTTGTACGCCCATTTGCGATAGATTTGTCGCTAAGTTTGAGGTACCGATAATGGACCTTTGTTAGTGACAAAGATAGAAGTGGAGTTTCGTTAAGTCGGGCAGTTGCCGTTACAATCAACGCCGAAAAGTGGAACCGCGGGATGGTAAGGCTTTCTTGCTCTCATCCTGACGCCCGCCTCTTGCATCATCTTTTCCTACTTATTAGCTTCATTCTAATCAGGCAGTCAGGTCTCGCTTCTTTGCAGTTACCAACACAACAAAACACAACACAACATACGCATGAAATGGTAGCTTCGCTTTTACTTTTCGTACCTAGCAGCTGCTATTATGTACTGTTATTGATTAAACCTAAACGTTGACCTATGTCACTTCAACTAGGTCTTGGGTCTATGTACCTCCTCTTCCCTTCTTTTTCTTAATTAACTCTTCTATAAAACATATCGGCAGCAGTGGTTGGTTACCAAATGACCATCGTGAGAGGAGCCGCCATCTGCCCTCCAATCATTCAGCCGGTAAAAGAATCAAATATTAAGAGACAAATTCGAGGGTACTTAGGTAAATAGCAATACATCAAGCATTTCGCCCTACCTACCTAGGTGCTGATAGCTGTCACTATTAGTGCCCTAACCAGTTCCAACTACTTTCCCATGTCTCAAACGGATCGCCACATGTCTGACAAGAAACCTCCTCCGACTCCGCTCTCTCCCTCGACCGTCGCCTCTTCTACGTCAAAATCCCGTCAAGATTCCATTGCTTCGGCCACCTTTATCACTCCTCAAGTCGACAAAGACCAACTTGCCCAGGCACTTGACAAGATCCATACTTCTGCTAAGGAAAAAAATGTTCTGACCACCTTCAATGACCTCGCTCCCCCACCCGACCTTGCTGCTGCCACTGAAAGTAAAGGCCTCGCTGGTGATCTCGTACAAAATGGCTTGAGCGGACTTTATTCTCGCTTCAAGGAGGTTGTTAGTGGGAAGGATAAACTTGCGGCAGCTCTAGCTACTAAAGAGAGCTCTGAACCGAACGATGGGGATGCTGCGTCAAAGAAGAGCTCGAGCACTACCGCCACAGGCCCCAAACCCTCTACCTCATTGTTACGTACCGACACCGGGGTCACAAATTCAACCCTTAATTCGACTCTATCCGACCCCACGTCGTCCACTGTTTCTTCGTCAGGGGCGGCTCTAACCAATGAAAGCCAGTCCCAGCAGCCCCAGTCAACGATGGCGTCGTCAGTTACGAATATGACCGGAGTCACCACTTCGAAATCTGCATCTTCAAGTCGCCAAAGCATACCGAACATGACGAAAGCGACCGCCGTCATCGCACCTGTACATGTCAGCGCCTTCAAAGACGCGTCTCGTGGTTCGTCGACAAAGGCCGAAGATGGACTAGGTAGGGGAAACATGAGGAGAACCAGTAGTAAACCGAATGACGGACAGCCCGCTGTTCCAGTCTCCGAGATGTCGACGCTTCATGATGCGTCAGGGAACAAGCGCATCCCTATCCTCGACAAGATCACAATCCCCTCTCACTCCCGAAGAGAGGATGGGTTGAGTATAGATGGAAATACCGATTCTCCTACTAGTCCTATAAAGAGATCAAATGTCCCACCGCCTGTTTCTACTGCCCTTAACTCTGCCTCATCCGATCCTTATGTGCTGCCCCAATCCGCCCGGCTTTCCGCCAAGGATGCTGTTAGACGACCAGCGTTGCTTGACCGAATCAGCTATTCTCAAATTCCTGGGGATCTTTCAAGGTCTTCGTCCTTATCGCGAGGCACTACAGAACATAGCCCTATAAGCACATCTGCTCATAACAGCGTTCACCATGAGTCATTTGGACAAGTCCCCGAACCTCAACGGATGCGATCAGGCGAGTACAGAATTCCCGGCACGACTACAGACGAGGGCGCCCCTGAAATAGTCAACGCCAAGTTAGCTTCTATGCGGAAACAAGTCTTGAGCAAAGACTTTTGGATGGCTGATGAAACTTGTAAGGAGTGCTTTTTGTGTACTGCTCCATTCACCGCCTTTCGCCGTAAACATCATTGCAGAACTTGCGGTTGTATTTTCGACAGTGGATGTACGTCTATCATTTCGGGCCAACGCTTTGGTGTTCAGGGTACATTACGAGTCTGTAAACCATGTTTGAGTATCATTGTTCAAAGACAGGATGGGGCAATGTCAGATGACGACTCGGCCGACGATTCGTTTCTCCCAACCATGTTCCGCTCTAGCCAATCTAAGCGGGGATACTCACCATTTTCAAGAGCCGATCGAGATGACGCTAGTTTCTCCGAAAGGACCGACGATGCCGACGATGACAGTAGATCTCTAACTGCACCAATGATGGCCATTCCTGCCGCAAGACGCATTGGGGAGTCTTCGAATCGTAACTCGGCTGTATTAGAAATCGATGCGCCGCAGCTCAGTAGGCCAAGCTCGTCTAGATCTCTAAAATCCGTCACCTCGGGGAGACCTCAGTCTTCCAGTCACAGGCGCTACCACTCGAAGCACAACTTATGGACTCGCCTTAAAGCTTCGCCAGAGCAAAGAGCACCTTTCCGAAAGTCTGCGAAGGAAGAGGCAGGCAGGAAGACTAACTTACACGCTTTTCACGACGACAACGTCATTGACCCAGACTTAGCTCCATTCATGTCCGATGAATCCAGTGGCGATGAACAGATGAGCATTGCGGGGGCAATGGCTGGATCCGATCTCAATACGTCTACTATGACGGATCCCGAGAGGTCGACTTTTGGAGCATATCTCAATGCCGGGAGAAAAATCAGAAATCGGGGACAGGCGGAAAAAAGCATCAGCGGTGTGAGCTTCACTAGCCGCGGTCTAGACGAATTCCACCCCAGATCGTCTAGACGGCGAAACTTGAGTATTGCCAGTGGACACCACCTCCGCTCTCCTCGACCGAAGTCATCCGCGATGAGAGGTCCGACTGGATCGAGCGAAACACTGCCGTTGTTCGATAGTCCCGGTGGTTCTGAAACGCCACGTCATACTCGAAGTTCATCCATGAAAGGAGATAGGGAGCCTCGTATAGAGCTCAACCCTGCGAGCCTTTTGCACGTCCGGAAGCTCTTGCGGCAACTCCTTCAAGACTCTGACGTACCTAATGTAACCGGATGGGAGAAAGCCCTGGTACCAATACTCTTGAAATGCACATCCTCTGTGGATCCCGATATTGATAGGGGAGATGACATCGATATCCGGCATTACGTCAAACTGAAAAAGATACCGGGAGGCAGACCTAGTGACACCTGCTATGTTTCCGGCGTCATCTTTACGAAAAAGCTCGCGCTGAAGAGCATGCCGCGCCGTATGATGAATCCTCGTGTCGTGATTGTATCTTTTCCGATAGAGTATCAACGGCACCAGCAGCAGTTCATGAGCCTACAACCAGTTATCGAACAAGAACGGGAATTCCTGAAGCAGTTGGTGAACCGGATTACCGCCTTGCGACCTCAGTTATTACTAGCCGAGAAAAGTGTGTCGGGTCTTGCATTGCAATTTCTATCAGACGCGAAGATTTCCGTGGCTTACAACGTTAAGCCCTCCGTCCTTTCAGCCGTGTCGAGGTGTCTAGAGACCGAAATCATTTCTTCCGTAGATATGTTAGCTCTCCCTCCTCACCAGTTTCAAACAGGGAGGAGCACAGGATACGAAGTGAAGACATTTGTTAACGAGGACATTCCTGGTCAGAAGAAGACTTACATCTTCTTGTCAAGCAATCAGGAAGAACTTGGATGCACCATTGCTCTAAGAGGCTCGTCTACGCCTATTCTTGCAAAGCTTAAGCGCATAACCGAATTCATGGTATATGTAGTATACAACCTTAAACTCGAGTCTTGCTTGATGCGGGATTCATACATACAGCTTCCTACCAGTGAAGACATATCGAGAGACTCTTCTCAACCCACAGACAGAAGAAGTCTGATCTCTATAGGCACAAAGACGTCGACAATAGAGGATGACGGGCGGAAGAGCTTGCCTGCTTCGACTCAAGATGAAGTGCCTTCAAGCCAAGAAGATCGTCCTTCCGAGAAGACTGTTGAGGCGCCGCCGAGTAATGCAAACGTACAAGAGCAGCCTCTCTCACGGCCAATCCAACAAAATGATCAGTTGATTTCCCTCCACGAAACGCATCCTCGATCGACTCATGACAGCCTAGTTCCAGAGGATATTCCGATGCCAACATTCTACAGTGACATGGTGGCCAAGTATGAAACCAAAATCCTCTCGGCGTCTCCATTTGTCAAATTCGCGCAGCCGTATCTACTGATGAAGGCTCGGGAACAAGAGAGAAAGCTTGTGCATCTAAAACGACTACGCGATCAGGATGTGATTGATGAACGTGTCGATGGCGAGAAATTAAATCCTCAGAAATTTCAACTCATCAAGCCAAGGATGGTGCTTGAGACTGGCCACAAAGCTCCTCGGCAGATGATGGAAATACTTCACGCTGTCCACGATGCCGAATATGATAAGGCTCTCTATAATTATCAGACGCAGACACGACAGTGGGAAAACTACATCCAAGGTAACATCGGTCTATTTGAACCCTATGCGCACCAGAACATCGTCGTTCTACACTCAGTCATTTGCACGGAAACCAAAATTCCTTGCTTAGAACCCACGTTGATCGCTTTTGGGTTCTATGATGAGCATGTCGACAGGAGCAGTGGTATGATCCCAGACTGCACCTTGGGCCAGTATATTGAAGACGTCTGTTACAGTGCGGAGTCGACTTGTACAGCCAACGGGTGTGATCGCAAGATGTATGAGCATCACCGAACGTACGTTCATGGCGAAGCACGCATTACCATCTTCATTGAGGATAATACTAGAAGTAGGGTCCGCGGCGATAACATCATGATGTGGAGCTACTGTAAGCATTGCAAACGAGAAACTAGCGAAATGGAGATGTCCAAGGGGACATGGAAGTACTCATTCGGAAAATATCTCGAACTGTCATTTTGGAGTAGAGGTACCCGTCTAATCAAAGATGAGGAAGCCGATGGTTGGAACTGTCCACACGACCACCATCGAGATCATATCCGCTACTTCGGATTGAACGACAGGATAATTCGTATTCATTACGACCCAATTGACCTCTTGGAGATTATTGTTCCCCGAGCTAGGATTACCTGGAACGTCGAACATGACCTCAACATGAAGAATGAGATCTTCGCAAATGCTCAAGATCGATGGACTCGGTTCACATCTTCAGTCAAAGCCAGACTGAAGGCCATCAATACTGACAGCATTCTTTCCGAGAAGGCCGAAGCATGCAAAGGGGAAATTGAGCGATTGTCGAAAAAGATACAAGACGATCATGCCTCACTTATCCGAAAGCTTCAAGACAGATACATGGACTCCAAGTATTATGAGGTCATTCCATTCAATGTCATCCTTCGAGAGATGCTCGTCAAGGTAGCCGAATGGGATGCCGTCTTCACAAAGTTTGAAGCTGATTTTCTGCCTTCGGATAAGGACATCCGAAGATTGACGATGATTCACCTTCGTAAAATGTTCACAGACGAATCAAAAGAGTCTAGCAACGATGTCTCGAATGAGACTACTGATAATACCGAAGAAAGCACACAGACGAGTATACCGGATAGCGACTCACGGCCAGATACTCAGCCGTCAGACATCGTATCTGATTCTTCTCCGCTTGATGCAATCCAAGAAAAAAGCCCCCTCGATTCACCACCCCAAGAAGAAACTCTGGAGAGGGTCGAACCATTGGATCTTGCGACACCGAAGTCGCCTGTGTCTGGCAGCTCCGTCCCGAGCCAACCGGAAAACAAAGTTGGGATTTCACAAGTGTCCCCATCACTGAATGCAACTTCGAGTCCAACAGTATCCCCAGATCTCGCACCCAAATCGATACCCACTGCGGCACCGCCAATGTCGCTCACTGAACAAGTCGAACAAATTCGTCGTCGGCAACAGTCAACAGTCCCCGATAGTACAGGTACAACGCCTACAGTTGGGAACGAACAACCCAAGATGGCCGTAGACCCGCAGGTGACGACAGAACGCGGTTCTTCTCGTAGGATGGGAATGAACGTGTCGCCACCTATGGTTCGCGCCCTATCACACCCAGTGAATAGTATGCCGACCCTACCTCGCATGCATTCTGCGGTAGGAAAGAAGATGTTCACTGTCAACAAAGACAAGGACAGAGTGCCATCCACCGAAGTACCATCTGGAAACGAGCTTCGAAAGGTTCCAACCAACGAGTCTACTAAAGGGGAGAAAAAGTTATTTAGTAATCTCAGGCCTCACCGTAAAGGTAACCAGTCCTCTATCCCACGCTTTGTCGGCAAGAAGGACTCGAGGGTTTCTACTATTCGCAAACATTTCGAGCAGCTTAGTCGGGAATTCGAGAAAGAGCGAGAGAAAGATCGCGAAAAACGAAAACAGAAAATGTCTCACTCAAGACCTTTTCTCCAGCATTCATCGACTAAAGCTATAGTTGAAGTTTATGAGGACGTGGACGAGGCCGTGCAGGAACTAGGCCCTGTTGAGGACGAGAGTACTACCGCAGGCCCCGTTGATGTGAAGTCAAACACTCTAGAAGAATCTGCAGGGCCGCTAACCGTGGTCGGAGCCATTCAAGAGCCCTTTCGGAGTCCACGCTCTCCAAAGGACGACTCCCACCGTGCCGATGAAGTTACAACCGAAGGTGAAACCGATGACCAGACGCATAACAATAGCTTAGGGCCGACGGATGATGAGCAAGGAGAGAGCGATAATGAACACTCATTGATCGACGGTACAACGCTTGAAGAAATTGCCGAGTCGTTCGATTCCAGCACGGATATCCCGATTGAGCTACCCAAACAGGACAAGAATAACTTTATGAAAGTGCTTACGACCTTTTGGAACGAACGATCGGCTAGTCAATGGCCTCCGTTAGATTATCCTCTTAATGCGACAGATCACATCTTCATTGATTCTGACATCATTGTTCGAGAAGATGAACCGAGTTCTCTCATCGCGTTTGCTCTCAGTTCTGAAGACTATAAGGAGAAACTTCGGACTTTTTACTGCAAGAAGGATAACGAGAACTCCGCAGCTTCAACGGAAGCTGAGGACGATGCAGCATCTGAGGTGCAATGGGATAATGGAGAAAATATCACCGGAGCTCAACTCGAGACTAAACTCGTCCACACCACGAGCTGTCACTATAAATACCAGTTCACCGAAGGGACGGCGAAGATGCTCGTCAAAATCTTCTATGCCGAGCAATTTGACGCCTTGCGACGGAAATGTGGCGTCGCCGATCGCATCGTCGAGTCCCTATCCCGATGCCTGAAGTGGGATTCTAAAGGTGGCAAGACAAAGTCGGTTTTCTTGAAGACTCAGGATGATCGGCTAGTGATGAAGGCAAGCACTACGAGAAACCGTCCATATGTAGGCGCATATGCTAATTGTTGTATTAGTCCCTATCGCCGGTAGAAACTGCTGCATTCCTGAAGTTTGCACCGGCGTACTTTAGCTTGATGGCGGAGGCGCTCTTCCACGATCTGCCGTCCGTGATTGCTAAAATGTTAGGGTTCTTCCAGGTGATCATAAAGAATCCAGTGACAAATACGGAAATCAAACTCGACTTACTTCTCATGGAAAACTTGTTCTATGATCGAGCCCCTACCAGAATTTTCGACCTGAAGGGTTCGATGAGAAACCGAAAGATCCAGTCAACTGGTGAACAGAACGAGGTTCTTCTAGACGAGAATATGGTCGAATACATTTACGAATCACCACTTTTTGCGAGGGAACATTCGAAGAAGCTGTTGCGTGTTTCGGTCTGGAATGATACGCTTTTCCTGGCCCGTCAGAATGTCATGGACTATTCCCTCATGATCGCCGTCGACGAAGCTAAGAAGGAGCTAGTCGTTGGTATCATTGATTGCATCCGAACGTACACATGGGACAAGAAGCTCGAGAGCTGGATCAAGGACCGAGGTTTCGCAGGTGGCGGCCGCAACCGGCCAACAGTGACCAGCCCGAAAGAGTACAAGTCAAGATTCCGGGAGGCTATGGCGAGGTATGTTGCTGCTTCGACGGGGGTTTAAATAATAGGTCATACTAAGTTTGAAAATAAGGTATATCCTCGAGGCGCCCAACTGCTGGCATCAGTTTAGTGTACCATTGCTGGCGTCGTCAAGGCCCCCACGGGCGGAAGTTAATCTCATAGGAGGGGACGAGGTAACAGCTGCAGATGCAGGTGCAGCATGAGTCTTTTGCTTTTTTTTTTTTTACGGGCGCACTTTAGTCATAGCATATTGTATGGATGATATATACTGGGACACTCATTGTTTGAAATGAGGTTGGAAGGCGTTCGGCAGGTTTACAGTAAAATGGACGGACAAGGGCAACGTACCTGTTTAGCATGAAGATGTCAACGAGGCAAATGAAATGAACGAAAGCATTATTCAGGTCTGGAACACGCAGAAACATAGTTGATTTTGGGGGTTTTGCTGTTAGTACCATATACCCTTTTTAATGATGAGCACTTGGTCTTCACGACATACATATTGAAATGCAATGGCTTTGATAATGCGAATCAAATGTGCCGTCAATGATATATTAGTAACGATGTCCGAAATATCCATTGATGACACGGAGGTACTATCATAGTCTATATTGCCCTATACGAAATAATTGGGCGATGATTACAGGTGATTACAGCAGAGACCCACAGGGCGCTAAATAAGATCTACCGGCTGAATGGCTCCTTGTTCGTTTTTAGTCCGCTACACTGAACCTACCTAAGATTCTACAATCTACCTCATACCGGCAATTAAAGTGAGAAGATTCGTCACGATTTTAGAAATGAAATCCAATCTCATTTTGTATACATGGTAATGAGATAGAGCCATGAGTACTCTTCAACATTGATGAAATGACGGTACGGACAGAAGAGTAAAGAACCACACACCGCCGCAGCTGTTATCATGTCGATAGACCTGAACTGGGAGACGCTGACGGGCGGGCCGGACGGGGCGGCCCTCGCGGAGCGCATCCGCGATTTCATCCACGTCAAGTTCCAGTCGGTGCCTCTGCCGCGCTTCATCAAGTCCGTCACCGTCCACGACTTCGCCTTCGGCAACATACCGCCGAGCATCGTGCTCAAGGACATATGCGACCCGCTGCCGGACTTCTACGAGGAGAACTCGGATGCCTCCGACGACGACGACGACGGCGAGGAAGGGGTCGATGAAGAGCATTCACATGATGAAGGAGGCCAGGGTGCACATGTTAGCGCCGAGGATGTGTCCGATGCGATTAAAGCCGCGGAGCGTAGGAGGAAGACGGACCAGATTCGGAGACTGGAAGGAAGGGACGGAAATGGACGTAAGAGCGGGAGCGGAAGTGGGACGGGGAACTATAACCTCGAAGGTCTCTACCCGCCGCACATCCACGTCGCCGGCTTGCGCAGCGCTCCCGGGACGCCCGACATAAGCAATCCGTTCTTGGGGCTCGGCGTCCCGACGCCTGGGGTGCCGGGCGGCACGGCAAACATGCATTACTTCCAGTCCAAACTCGCGACTCCTTGGTCCGGTGCACAG
This sequence comes from Jackrogersella minutella, assembly GCA_022578535.1. NCBI lineage: Eukaryota > Fungi > Ascomycota > Sordariomycetes > Xylariales > Hypoxylaceae > Jackrogersella > Jackrogersella minutella. Next base: position 40,921 of record MU388425.1, read on the forward strand.
ACACCGCTGGCAGCAGTAGCGGGAGCGCAGCATCTAAACGGCTGGCTGGAGATGGGAGGCACGCATTCGCCGCCGATAGGAAGACACCCGCTGAGCCGCGGGCATAGCAGACACCCGTCGCAGAGCTCCATCTCCGTGACGGAGCCCCCTTCCACCCCGATTCTGGCGCCAGCCACACTGGCACCTTTGCAGCACCCGCTTCGGGAGAAACACAGCGTGTCAACGCTAGCGCCCACATCCGCCGGGGCGTCGCGGCCACCTACTCGGGACGCGACGGCCGGCTTCGCGCACGCCCACCCGACGGCTTCATCTCGGGTCACGAGCGAGACCGCCGTATACAGCTCCAGCTCGGACGGCAACGAGCCGGGCGACGAGAACGCGGAGGAGGAACCGAAGAAGTTCCGCGAGCCCAAGGTGGACGACCTGCAGGCCGTGTTCCGCATCAAGTACGCCGGCGACATCAAGCTCATGCTGACGGCCGAGATCCTGCTGGACTACCCCATGCCGAGCTTCGTGGGCATACCCGTGAAGCTCAACATCACGGGGCTGACGTTCGACGGCGTGGGCGTGGTCGCGTATATTAGGAAGCGCGTACACTTCTGCTTCTTGAGCCCCGAGGACGCGCTCGCGGCTGTGGGGCAGGACGACGATGCGAATGATGGGGGTGGCGATAGAACGAGTGGCGAACATGAGAGGCCTGCTTCGGCTGCTGGTCCACGCTCGCAGCATAGAGGGAGATTGGGGAGCTTGCTGCAGGAGATTCGCGTCGAAAGTGAGATAGGGCAAAGGGAGGGCGTAAAGCAGAGTTTGAAGAATGTGGGGAAGGTCGAGAAGTTCGTCCTTGAACAGGTCAGACGCATATTCGAGGAGGAATTCGTGTACCCCAGTTTCTGGACATTCCTCGTCTGAGCGGACTGAATCCTAGGAGCTTATACCAAATCGTGGGTGACATAAAGGGATGTGGCTGTCTAGGCAACTAGATACCTGTTACAAGATGTATGCTCTTTTACAGCTAAATCAGATAGACGAGTGTTGTTACATGTCGAATAGCTAGCACTTTAACGATAATCGTGGGTAATTATCCTCTCCCTTAACTAAAGCTGGTTTATTTCACAAGATGTCTATTCGATCCATACGGTTTTCTAGGGATAAGTCATCTGATCAATCTAGTTGCATCCACCCAGGGTCAACACACACCCCAATACTTCATCGCGGGATTGGCTGTTCAACCACTCGCCTCCCCAGTGCTAGGCTGCGCTTCAGATTGAGCACCAGCCTGCTCGGCAGCCTTTCGTGCCTCGCACAGCGGCTTGTGTCGCTTGTTCCAGTCCATGATCCGGCATGTGCTCGAGCAGTAGAAGACCGATCCGCAAGCGTCACAGCTGATGAGGTTGCGCAAGGCAAATACACGACGAGCAGTGCACTAATTTAAACCAAATATTAAGCAAGAGAACATTACAACAAGGACAGAAACTTACATCGTAGTAGCCGCACATGATCATATCCTTCGCCTCGCCCTTGAGGCGGATCTCCTTGGCTTCCTCGAACCGGCCTTGGGCCTCTCGCAGTGCTCCGATGTTGTCTCGGGTGGCTGCGATGTCCAGGCTCGGTCCATGTTCCTCGCGAATTGTCAGGGCCTTTTGCAGGGCCTTGTTGGCCTGTTCGAATCGTCCCGCGCGGTAAAACCAGGGCCCGGATCAATTCCACCGCACTACACCAAGGCCTTTAGTGTAGTGCAGTGGATATATCCACGAAATCCCTTGGTGTAGTGGATTAGAGT
>MU388426.1:0-42331 GCA_022578535.1 Jackrogersella minutella
AGTCCAGAAGACTGGACAGAACAACAATAACAACTTTTACACCTCTTCGCCATTTTGCTAGATTAAGACCTTAGACCTTCCGATAACGTGTGACACTATCTTAACCATATTTACTTCTTCCTTTATATTCAAAGTATGGCACACTGCATGTAAATAGAGGTTCTTGGGGAAAAGGGGTTCTTTACTGATATCAATTTAATCACATATTAGAAGCTATCGGGAGATTTATACAAAACACAATACCGTTCCAAAGCCCATCTACTTTATAGTTTGGTAAATCTACGAAGATTTATATTAGGTACGAACCTATCCTTTAAAGGAGGCAAAAGCGTCAGAGATGTCTTTACAGGTACTTTTTAAACCCTCATACGTTCAGACTATTCATGGGTGCCTACCTAAATAGGTAGGCAGTTAAAAATATTTCACGGCAAGGCTCAGCTGAAATTCTCGGTTCGATTACTTCGTAAAAGTTTATTCAGGGGGAATTGTGCTATTAATAAAGGAGCTAACATTTGTCGCACCGAGCTTCATGAATCATAGGTGCCCTTAATGTACGTAGAATACTGAGTCTACAACTCATACACGACAACTCATCTCCTGAATCATTGTCTCTTCTCGGTAAGGACTTCGATAGTAGACCGAGGACAATATTCAACCATGGTAAGGAGTATCATGTGACATTGTTATGAATTTTCCTCCCATTACACCCTAGGCGTGTCTCCTACTCGAAAGCATCAATACAATGCATGGCCTCGTCCAATACTTCTTTCCACAATCCCTGAAACCTGTTCAACCTTGTTGTGCTCGTTAGCCTTCCGTCTGATCCGTATTGTTTTCACTGCCTCCAGCTTCGCCTCGGTCGCCTGACTGTTGGAGCTGACGTTCTGCGAGAATCGCTTTCGTATCAGCCTTGTGTTTTAGGATGATCGTGCCAGATGAAGGAACACCCGGTTGGTTGTCCAAGTCCTGTCGAAACGCCGTCCATCTAGATTTCGATGCTTCGGGATCATTCGTGCGCTGGAGCTTCTCCCAAGTCGCGAGCGCCTTGTAGCGGATCTGCGAGGTGATGGTAGGGAAGTCTACCTTGAGAGTGTCGTATATCTCGGTCTTCTCGAGTTTGGCTCTCAGCTTTTCAACCAAGTTGAGTGTTTTGACAGTCTCGTCGATCGGCAGGGCACCTGAAATCTCATATAAAGGTTTGCTCAATAGGGTATTGGGGTCAAGGCCAGACGACAGAACCGGCGTCTTGGAAGAATCGCCACGGACACCATCCTTCAATTCCCTTATAAACGCCGGCTCCCGCTTCTGGTCAAGGTAATGCACGATCAACCTCATACGCAGGGCTTCGCTCGTCAACTCTTGAATAAGGGGCTCGAATCGCGGCTTAGTCTGATCCCAGAACTTCTGACATTCCACCTCGGCTTCCATCTTCCCGGTGTCGACCGCCCTCTCAAGTTTCGAGCTCCAGATGAGAGTGTCACTGGACTTACGGCTACCGTGTATCGCCCACAGGTCGACACATCTCTTAACTCGCCAGCCGGCGCTTGCGAGAGTGACTTTCGCGTGGCGAAGACTGGATAAGGCCTTTTCCATATCGTCCGCTGGCAGGAAGTGGATCATGTTAGGCCCCGAGAGTTGGAACGTGAGGTATAGAAGCTCTTGATCGTAGGAACGCGCCGCATCGAGAAAGCGTGTGATCTTGGTGTGCTCTCGAATGCCCTTGTAGTGTATCGCGCGTCTGGCGATGTTGTTTGAGCTTGTCGACCATTCGTCTCTTAGTGCTTTAGCTTCTCTTCGCTGCTTTGTTTCTTGGTAGGTCGTCATCTCGAGATCATTAGATCGGGCTGTACTGGGAGCGGTCGCAGCTCCATGATTTTCCTCCTGGCGTACTAAGGAGAGAGGCGCGCTGCTTGATCGGTAGTGATGGCGGCGACCGCTTAGTTGCAAGGCCTCCATTATCCCGATATCAAGTTTTCTTTTCCTGGAAATAGAGTGAAGAATTGAATGAGTAGATTGTTTTCTATTATTGGGAGATTGCGTATGGTCTTGTTATTTGCAAGTTATGAATTGTTGTTATGGATAACACCACGCGATCCCTACTATAAGTCAGGAAGTCATTTTGTTGATTTACATCTTATCACGCATTCTTTACTATTTAGCAGTTCGGATTAAAGAACAATACTATTGTTGACAATATCGTCCGACCTTGAGTCATCCTTGCCAGCGATGTATTCTGGTAGCCGTACAAGCTTAGCAAACATTCATTCATTGGATAAGAAGTCATGCCACCGCATAGGAAAATATCAAAATGAGTAACCTAACTTGATTTATTCAGAAGTAGTATTACAGGTGCATATTCAAACAATCATGTAGGCATATTTCATTCCCCTATTCACCCGATGTTTCTTAGGTCAAATGACTTGACCTATGACCCCTATAATCCACGAGCGATGAGAAAACCGAGAGGGAAGTCAAGTGCTAAAAAGGAGAGGGGATATCATATGAAAAGGAAACATATCAGATAGCAAAATTACACAGAACAACAACGAGGGCCACGGTACGCGTCAAACCTATACTGACAGGTCGCCAGGCAACCAACACTGCTGGGTTCCAAAGGTTAACTGGCATATATACCAAAATACATACTCCCTCAGCATCCCTAGTCCAAACCGGCGGGCCTCAAATGGCCATTGGCCTAATGGTAAGGAAGCAGGGGCAGATAAAACCTGGCAAGGTTTTTCGTAGGCTGAGGGTTCGAACCCCACGCAGGGCGGCAGAAGGTCAACTGCTCAGGTCAAGTGCCAAAGGTTCGAATCGGAGGCCGAGCTTTTTTGTCAATTTATCTATTATTAATATTACTTACTTACTTACTTCTATTCCTTTCTTCTATTGATTGGAATTGAGATCTAAATTCAAATTATTCCACGCAATGATGAACTTGAATTTCTAGGTTTTAGTTTAGAAAAGTAACCTCAGGTAATTTATTCCGTTACCAGTTGCGTCTCTGGCTTGTAAGGATGAATGAAATATGAATTCAGTTGTGTCTATATCTCTGCTATTATCAAGAAGATAAATCTACTCCTTAATGACTGCCTGCCCATTTATAACATGTTCATTTACATACCTAGGTAGTGTTACGGGATTAACCTTGAGAGATATTCATGTCATTGAATTTGAAGGCTAGCTATTTGACTTGAAGAATACCACATAATCTGGGAGGTATTGATGTATCTGATATTTATCTTGATATCAAGCGCTTTGCCCTTTGCATGATACTATACATAAGATTGCAAATATAATTTTATATCCTGTGTCAATTTCGAGGGGCAGGAAGCCATATACACGTCGATTGCTGTGACACTCGCACGACAACGATACGGGAACAATACTCAGGTCACACGACACCGTTATCACAAGTACCCAAGACATTTTACAACGAGTATGATTAATGGTACTAAGACATTCTAACATATAAGTCGTATATGTTCTGCCACTTTGGTAGCTTAGTCGGTTCTTATAAGGAGCGAGACAATCTTCCCTCGAGGTGTTCTTCGGAACAGACTCCCGAAACGCACTGCAGCATCTCTAAAGCCATGCATATGTCTCTCCGTAGGAGCCGAGACAAGATGCAAGATCACCGGGCCCGAAGCACACCGGTGTGCGGGTTTCAGCCACCATAAGCAGCCCTATATCATGCACGCTACCCGTCCAATGGGGCTCGCCAATCCCGGCCGGGTGTATCAGTTGAGCTTCCCCCCGGCGGTTAAATTTCTGACTCGGAGGGCTTCCAGTACCCTCACCGTGTTTCGCAGATCTGCGAACCACCGATAGAAGGACATTTTCTTTCAGGAATGCAAAATTGTTCCAGGTGAGACGCCGGCGTGGCCTCGTGCAATTCATGTTGTCCTCCTGAGACACAGATTCGAAGCCGGAGACGTATCACCAGTGCTAAAGCTCAGGCGCGCCGTGGTGTTCTAGTTGCGCCCATGCTGGGTATGATGAAATGATTGCATGACTTCTCGTCCGACAATCCCTTGGCTTCGAGAGTTCGGCGCAGTTTCTAGAACCGAAGGCAAGCTAACAGCGAGACTAACCTAATAATAGGGATCAACTAGGCCAATTGGACTCTAATTCTCTTTTGATTAGCAAAATAACGATCATCGCGTCTTGGATTGGTTGTCCTGGTCTAAGGACAATAGATATTCTAGAACGATTCCCCAGCTGAACAGATAGAAACCGACGGTGTCGAGACTAGGCGTTTGACGTTGACGGTGCATTCGTTAGTCCCGACGCACAGGTAAAAGGCGCCATCGTCGCTAGCATGAACCCGTGATCTTGCTAAGCAAGGGCATTTGCATACACGTTTTCGCTTGCAACAGTCCGGCCCGCGTCGGGGCGAGCTTGCTTGCGTGGTCCCCTCCAGCCGGGTGATCGGAGGGGCGATCCACGACGGCGACAGTGCGCGCGAGACTAGGACGGGAAAAGATCAGTGGCAAGCTAGCAAGCTGCGACAACTATTATCCTAACTTCGTTAGCGATGGAATGATGTTTCCGTCCGCGCATGGTTTGCTTATATAATTATTATCGATGCGTCTCGGTAATGAGAGTTAGACCGGAGTACGTTACTATATATTTATTAGCGTTGCCGATGAGTCACTCCTTTACGATCGTCTATGCCAAATACATACCAGTTAACATGAAGTGTATGTAGAAAAAACTTGGTTATTACCTACCTTGGTACGTATGGGTCGTGTGAGATCAACTTATGTAAACTACCGGCTATCGTCGCCGATAGGAAAAAAAGGGTGACATCGCGGAACTGCTACATTAGGACTAGGACGTTGTCGCCTGTTACACAGTCGAGTTACGAGAGATAATATTCAAGCGTTGCCAACAAACCTAGTCTTCCGCCGCCGTGACGATCATCGGAGGAAAACACCTAGTTAGCGCGGGAAGACGTGGGTACTAGGCCGAGATCCCAAATGTAAGTAGCCGGAGAGGGAAGGGGGTGGGCGGGCCACGATGGATCTAAGTGGGCTGTCGATCGAAAATCAGGGTCTCCCAAACGTCGAAGAAAGCGCGGCGTTGCCTGTTGTTGCAAATGGTCTCACGTAATTGGTCTCCCGATTAACAGATCCCATCACGACTAGCTCACGCGGATGGGAGGATGGACTGCCGGTTTTTGGTTCCGATCTATTGCTGAAGATACGAGATAAGTCCCAGGGGGATACCGAGCTTGGCGACTGTATTGTATACGCGATAGACGTACGGAGATGCGAGAATGCGGATTTTCATGATTACATATATTAGATAATGTGCTTAAAGTGCTTTTTTATATACTGGATTCCAATACCACGTTGTCCGTCCCAACTGATCTAGCTACGGTTGGGGGCGGATAAGGCGAGCGGTAGGAATCGTAGGATAGGTATCAGCTTGGTGACACGATGGCTGCAAAGATGGGACTGCGTTACCGTAGCAGACGGGCCCTTGCTTATGAGTCTCAAATGTGGTGTGAAGGCGACGGAGCTATAGGTCGTATGTAAATGCAGTTAAGTGTGGCGATGGTATGTTCATCTTTTCATACATAACGCTTCGCCACGGCAGGAATCTAGAATTCCCACTGTCGGGTCTCGTCTGTTCAGTCCGGCGAAACGAGACATGCAACAACCTCCTCGAGGAATATCTGACAGACATTCATGGGATTACACGAATTACATAGCTACCCTGTGTTTGTGATTGGAAATTGTAAGAGTTGGGCAAGGGTTCAACGAGTTTCGAGTGAATCAAATCTACTTCGGGCATTGGAATAGACAATATAACAGGCGAAACAATTCTCAATTGGTAGACTATGACGACATGTCGTTGTAGGAAATTGCTACGGTCGATGCGTTCTGCAGCGCTGCAATGCGACGCTTTCTGCTTCCACACCCGTCGTTTCTTCGAGATGTGACCAGCGAACTGCCTGATACCATCTCTACCCAAAGGAACGCGGCATGCGGACAGGGCATCGTTATAGTATGTGATCTGCACATCGGTGAAAAAAATTCCCATGACTTGCAGCAGAATGAATGCCCACTGGGCGGGTCCCAGATTATTATTAGCTGTTAGCCTTCTGGGTTTACTGCATGAGGTCCAGTCCGTACGAGTCGGCCACTGGTTCTGGGCACGGCAGACCACGGCTCGCATTGTGGCCCAAAAACTGCGACTGCGAACTGCAAGATGACAAAATAATCCCACACGGGCGGTTCCATTGGTCTTATGGCCGCGACGGTCTAGAAAGTCTTTTTCTACTACTAGACGAAGACCAGAGAGTTTAGCACGCACATACCTACATGCTACATACATTTTAATGCTGTTGGATGGTATATCGATTTCTCCGTATTGTCCTGGTAGTACCTAGTTGATGAATATGATTCCGTATAAGTACACCACATCCGTACCTAGGCTGCTAGGTAAGCACTACAGTAGCACTCCTCTTATTCTATCCCGATGGCCCGATAACTTGGGACCACTAGCTCACGGAGCTACCAACTCAGCAGTCCGTCCTATGTAGCCGTCGAGGACTTGAGCTAGGATAGCGTACTTTTAATAATCGTTGACTAATGGGTAGTCCATGTAGACTGTTTGATAGCTTTCAGGCACGAAGAACGGGGGCGACGTCATGGGGCTAGCGGACCTTGTTAAGGATAAGACGAACGAATTCATAAGATGTATGCTGGTATAGCTAGGCTGGGAAAGGCCAATTTGGCAGTCATCCATTCATCAAACAGCCATTGGCTGACCAGAGGAGCTTCATTTGTCGAAGGAATTGAAAGGGACCAACCTTTTCCTCTTCTAGCTGTCCCCGAGAAAGGTATGGGTTGGCAGTAAGTACGCATCCCTTGAAAGTGATCGGCATATCTCAGAAAGGTATCCCACCCTTGCGCTCCCTGTCTAACAAGCCCCTGCACGTACGAGCACGGTGCGCCATGCTGCCTGGGAAAAGTCTGGGGAAGACAAGGGTAGGTTCATGGAAGTGAACCTCGGAATCTGAGGCGCAATGCTCTCGTGATGATGTTGAATGTATCAAACTTCGTGGTCAGGTATGGGAAATTAGCAACACATGATTACCTGGTACCAGCGCTCTGGACTAGTATGACAGGATTCATGTTGTTTGGTGTGCCGGCATATATGACAGCTGTCGTTTGAAAAGGACTCCTATCTTAAGATGCCTTTACAGCTGAAGGAAAGTAAACTCAAACCCAAGCATTATGAATGCATGGCGGCTAACAAGAGTATTGGAATGGCGAGAAATCATAATACCTACTGCAACCCTGACCTTGACCTTAGATCGAACCAATGCCAACTTTTTAAGCACAGAGGTGAGCTTCGATTGAGAGCTTCGAGATACGCATTGGCGAATCTTGTTAGCTTTGAGTTTGACGTCAAGCGTAACGAGAATAATCGTAAGCACTTGAACTGACACAGCTCAATATGGCATATGGATAATAATACCTAGCTTATGTCTCGACAAACCTGGAATTCCGTTCACCTGACTTTTCACACTTTTCATGTGTCTATTTCAGGTATAAAGCGGCTTGGTTAGTGCCGAACCTTGAAGAGAGCTGCAGAAAACTGACTATCGGAGCTCACTCGAAACGGTAGCAACAAAACCTAGATCGAGGTGCTATGCGGTAGAACGGCTTTTATTAGTGTCTAGGTGGGCCAGACTGCTCCATCTGTTAAAGAGTCTTGTCTCGACGCTGATCTGATCCTAATGTGGGTTTTGGAGAAAATTTGGGGTTATGGGGGAAGGTCTTCTTCCCCAGTCTCCAGATGCCGAAGCACCGGGAGGCAGCCTCTCCGGATATGCGTGAGAGTGGACGCATGCCGATTGGGGGACCTTACTATGACAATGAATAGCGACCATCGGCAATATCGATATGTTCCGGGACGCTTACAAGCAGCGCTAAAGGGATCCTCGTGAGCTGGCCGCCTACTTGTTCCATCGGCCGCGTTCGATATTGGCAATGTGGACGCGCTTGGGATTTGGGGTCCCTATCTAGTAAAACCAGCCTCAAGTTGAATCGACGCAAATGTAGAACCAGTGCGACTAACTTCTTACTCGGGCCTGTCAGTTACACGGCGTATCACTGGACACATATTGTCAACTTGCCGCTTAGACACGACACAAGCAGCTAGAAGATATGATCATAAGTGGAAGCGGTACACCTGATATATCGGCTAGCTCTTAAAACCGGCTTACAGGCGTAGAAAGATAATATTGCCGGTTATCCCAAGTTAACATTGAAGTCTTGCGGTGTGAGATGGCGCCAAGGTGAATAATCAAGGTGAAGCGGATGATTCTAGGGTTTGATTCGCCAATTGTCCGGAGAGGAATTAGCCCCTGCTACCCGCAATCCTTGACGGGAACCGGTGAACTCCTAAAGCGAGAAGTACATGACGCCTAGCTGATTGTGGAAGGAAATGCTGGTTTGATACACGATATGCTAAAAGCGAACTTGTTCAATCTGTCGAACTGCCTTTCAACAATTTCGAATGCAAGATGCAAAGAGATTGGAACCTTAGAAAATTGAACGATATGATATCATTTGATGCAACGGCAGCCGGGGACCAATTCCGGGTGAGGTCGCTTCAGTTCGTGTTTTCTTCACTACGTCCTGCGCAAGTTCGCCTAAGTATCTGGTTAAAGCCGATGCCCACTAGAATCTGCAATAATCAGGTAAGACCCGTGTCAGTCCTGGAGATGGTGGCACATACTTTGAAGTGTAGGATATGCGGTACTGAAAGGTGTAGGTTGCGCGCATCCTTTCGCTTTGATATATCGAACGAGATGCACTACATATCTTCACACACTCAGACTGATGTTCTAGAAACGAGCCGCGATCGTGTGTGTGGAGGGCGCCGTACTAGGTATGTAGGAATTGATGATGGGTTCATACCCTCATCATACCCCTGTTTCGTTAAATCTTGGCTTGAGACGACATAGCCAACGGGTGAACATTGTGCCATGGCATCGAGCAGCGCGTGGCGTGCAGGGTTACCTTTAAGCCGTTGATACCCCAAACGTGCCCTTTAAGAGAAACTGTTGCTGCCCTAACTGGCTCGGCTAGTCAAACCCGAGCAGCCCGAGATGCCAATGCTTTGCTTTCTTACTAGCGGCTCGTGCAATAAAAGCCACGAGAATTCAACATCCTCGATTTTTTAACGATGTTTGTGTCGATAAGGCATTGTCATGGCTAGTTTAAAGATCTGTTTTTGGTTGGGTTGTTTTACACCTGCCTTCGTAGATGTAGTGTACAATGGAATTATGAAAAGAGAAGAAAAAATAGATCAGGCTATGTCGTCCGTATCCATACATCTCTTGGCTTATTAAATCAGCCAATCCCACGTCTTTTATTTGCTTCCGTAGTTACATACTAGCTGCCACCACGGAAGCCATAACTATCGTTGTGCATCCGCAGGTCAGACTGACCTAGATGGAAGGTAACTTTTATCATTGGCTCGATCAATGATTTAAAAATTTACCATTTAATGACCTCCAGATAGGGAAAAAAAGAATAAAGAATATGTATGTTGAAAGATATCCATAAACATGATAAGACAGAGTATGAGCTTATGCAGGAATACTCGATGGAATAGACTCCCGACACATGCATTTTTGGGCGCCATGCCACGTTTTCTCGACCAGCGGGAGCGGCCTACTTATTGACGGGTTGGTCATGTCGTACAGACAGCGACTATCCGTTGACTTCATATATCATGTTATAATGTTGAGCATAAGAACGATAACCTAGAAAACCAACGCAAGATGTTAGGACGGTTACGGCCACAAGCTGTACGTAAAGCTGCAGTTATGAGACCTAACTTCGTATCAGTAGATATCAGTATACATAGCCCTTGAAAGGCCATTAAGAACATCCTCGAAGTTGGAATTGACGAACATAATATGTTGCTATTACCGTAGAGGTCTCACGAAGTTGACATTGTCACTGACATGTTTCTAGATACATGAAAGAAGCTTGACTAGCCTGCAAGTAAGATTTATCATAGCCTCAACATTCAGGGACCAATTTGTACATAATATGTAAATGCATGTCTTTTTGTAGAAGAGACAGCATTGCATTAGGAGGCCTGCAAGCTGCGATCTTCGGCGGCTACAGCGCGCGCTGTTACGACCCGTATATTAGATGGAGCCGGATATAGACTGTGTACTTGGATACCTACTACTTACATGTAATTAACCCAGATAGGTACGGATTAGCAGTAGCCTGCATGTCTTGAGCTTGGCTTGCCATTTTTAGTCCACCGCATAAAAGGGGGTCCCTGTTTCGAGAAGCAAACCTCGTCATCAAGGAGATAGAACCTAGGAACAATACCTAGGCACCTCTTTGCAATGGTGCTGTTTGTCATAATGAGTAGAAGAAAAAACTCATGAATTATTCATACCTACCTCCTAATGCATTACGTATGAATCGTGGCGATATAAGGACTTCGAGCTCAACAATTCCTAACTATCGGCCTATGTGGATGATTTTTGTGGTTTCCTTGGATCCGAGACAAGCTTCCTTTTTGGTTCATCACTACGGGAGTAGATGAATCCTAGATTACCATTGTTAAAACAGCATTATATATATCCGGAGAGGGCCATTGGCCTGTGCGGGACCCCTGCAGCGAACGTATAACTATAGCGTGTACTACGTAATATGTGCTATATGCACGTGTGCTGCGTGTGGTGTGAAGGCTCCAGGAGTACCTATGCGACATCAATGATTGAGATGTCTTTCTGTGGGACTGATGCTTGGCTGGATACGTATAAGCGCGGAATAGTCATAGAAGACGGCTGGGTTATAAACCAATCAGAGGAGGTTCGCGAGAGCAGGACGCACTCGACGCACTCGACGCACTCTAACGCTTGACGCAAAGGCCGCCGGGATCGCAAGGTTCGATCGACTCATCCGGTGCTGTCGCTGGTGATAGCGTACATACTACACTATGTACATACATACATACACATACATGTACGTATTGTAAGTGCCCTAAAATGCAGAGGACACGATTGGATAAAATTGGGTATGGTGCAGATATAGGGACACCGGACTGGTCGAGGCAAGAGGCGATGATGTGCCTGCAGGTCACTAGTAGACCGAAGAGAACCATGAGATTCGTCAGTCTTATGGGACCTAAACAGCCTAGGTAATTAACGAATCTGCGGGTTTGGTTCCAAAGCCACTTGCCCCTCGGTCCCCTTCCAGCCCCTCCAAGGGTCTCTCTTCACGAGCGAAGGCTGTTGGAGCCTTGGGAGGCTTGATTTCAAACCAGAGCAGATTCAAATCGGTTACCAAGCTCCATTTCGCCGAGTTCGCTCCGTGACAGGCTTGTGGAACAGGTAGCTCCCTGAAGGTCGATATCATTGGTGGGCAAAGAGGCTGATGACAAGTTTACTAGGTAGTAAGAACAAAGGTGAGTTTTTTTGAATTCAGGTTGGCTTAATCTCGTGATGATGATAAAAATGTAAGGACAATAAGTTTAAGTACTTAAATATGAGATTAACGAAATTTGAATATTGAAGCCTGAAAGTCTTGCATGAAGCTACTTGATTTGGTACGATATTTAAGTAATAATTAATAAGTTATGAAATGAAGAATCAGAGCCGAAACGTTGGTAGGTACTACATAATATGTATGTAAAAATTGGGAACAATCGTTAGATGCAACCCGACCTGGTGAATCAAAAAAAAATTTCAAAGGCAAGATCTATAATCTTCCCTGTCGTCCTAAAGAATACATCGAATCTAAGTATAGAATACATTGTTTAGATTGGCATCTTGTGACCAGAATCCACTCTGACTGTGGATTTGACTCCGGCGTTTCTTCTAATATGAGCCAATTATATATGGCACAGACGTATAGATCCTTGTTAGTGGACCCCTTGTCAGTGAGCAAAATGCCCTGAAACTAACGGCCTGCCCTTGCGCAAGATCAGCCCATACGCAATCGTCTAGACAAAGTACAGATACTCAGCCCAGTGGTATTTTCTCGCAGGCTACCAGCAATTTTAGCCATATCAAGTGACCTGCTAATGATTTACAGCCCACTATCAACCTTACCTGCCCTGAATCTCGGTGCGATGAAATCACACTGTGGCAATGGTCCGGCGTTATTGCCTTCAAGCGACTTGAACCCAACCCAATGAATGACCCGATCCTGCTCAACCCGGTTTGGCTTTTCAAGGCTCTATTCTGCCTTTTTTTTTGTACATTAATTTTTTTTTGTTTTGATTCTCCCCGATTCTTACAATTTCAATTCGTTACTAGAATTGCTTTATCTTATTTTCTGACCTTCATACCATCCTTCTTACCACTCGTCTAGTTACTTGTCCCCCCCAATTGAAAATTTAGTCCATCTTTTATCTCGGTTGAAATAGTTCTTCGCAGGAACAAAACGTATCACCCCTCCATAGTACATATGTAAATGGTACAGTACAACAGTAGCACTGTACGAATTCAAAAAGATACCCGACCCTAGGACGCAAGTAGATCATCCAACAGGTATCTACTAGGGGTTATGCGATAATCGATACGAAAGGTCCAAGCTCTTTTCTCAGGCTAGTGTAGCTCTGTTGAAGCTCTGTCGCTCTTGTCTCGCTCTGCCCCTCCAAAGACCTGGGCAAGCTCTTCCACATCCCACCAAAGTACGTACTCCCCTAGAGAGTTGACTAAACCTAGCTAGGTACCCACTATCCAATCCTAACAATCCACTACTTTGAAACTAAACCTCTCACGTATTAGCCAATCCACCTGTCTAATTCCTTCCCAGGCGCCTTTTTCTCTCCCACTCCAGAAATCTCCCCACCACACGCAACACAGAGGCGCAATACTGGATTCAACCACACTCAATCAACGGTTCAATCGTTCGTTCTCTACCCTATCTACCTACCTACTTACTTTCCTCCCACTTGACACCCAACCCTCGATTTCCGCCCGCCGTCGATTCTACCTACCGAATAGTTGCAAAACTGTTTGCTCTCAATCCCGCGCAGCCTTTCAAAGAGTTCGACGGTAGTCGACGGTTGGATTTCCTCTTCCTCTTCTTTCTTCTTCTCTCTCTCTCCCACTTCTCAATCAGTCATGTCCAACCCATCGCCGCCCGCTGCAGTCTCTGGGAATAATGCTGGCAACGATGACTCCGGTATGGCTTTCTCTCAACCTTCCCCCCTCCAAAGAAACAGCTCTACGATTGCCCCTCCATGTTCCCCATATCCATATACTCTTATCTAGCTTCGGCGACCGCCAGCCACGCCAACAATCAGTCTTATTATGTTATATACTACCTATAAGCTATTTGAACTTTGTCCTCGAACCGAAAAATCCCACCAATGTGACTAATCTTTTGACTCATTGACTGACTTTTAACTGTCGTGTAAAGCCTCGTCCATTACGGTAAACACTACCGCCACTAATGCCCCCGCGCCGTTTCCTCCACCCAAGACCGACAAGCCTCGTCCTCACGTCTGTGCTACTTGTCAACGCTCATTTGCCCGATTGGAACATCTAAAACGTCACGAACGTTCCCATACTAAAGAAAAGCCGTTCGAATGCCCAGAATGTACACGATGTTTTGCTCGCCGAGACCTGCTCCTTCGGCATCAGCAGAAGCTTCACCAGACCACGACACCCTCTTCTCGCCCGAGGAACCGTCGCGAAAGTACTAGCAGTACTGCTACTGCTCAGAGCCGAGCTCGTAAGAACAGCGTTGCCAGTGCAAATGCTTCCGCAGCTGCGAATGCCTCGATGAGACCTCGCGCAAACACCATTAGCCATGTAGACGGAAACCATATGCATATGATGGCCGCCGCCAATGCTCAGGTGGCTAGAAACCAGCATCATATCCCTCCAACCCATAGTCGGCACCAGAGCCTCGTTGGATTACCCATACACAATGTTGACCACGGCTTTGCCGGCATGTCCTCAGTCATGGGCCATAGGGGTATGAACCATGGTCTCCCAAAGCTGGAAACGCACAGCATCAACAACATGGATTTTAACGCTGGCATGCGGACTGCACCTCCTCTACCTTTCCAATCGGAATATGATTTTGAGGGTCTGCTATTTGGTCAGCCTGGATCGACGATCAACCCAAATGCGCTTCACTACACTGAATCTCCGCATTCGATGTCACTGGATCCTACGTCCCCTTTTGGCAATGGAATGGCAGACATGTCTACTCCTAGCCAGCACATTGACGATAGTTTCGACTGGTTAACAGGGTTCGAGCACCAGATGTCTTTTAACAACCCAGGTGAGAATGCTGTCGATGGTTCGTCCCCATCCGCAATGAGCACAACCAGTCAGAGCGGCATAAGCGACGTGATGCTTGATGGTTCTAATCCGACGGCTGTGACCACTGCCTCGAGCTCTATGTGGCAGCCGGCTCTGATGGGGCCTCCCCAAGTATCGACTCCTTTTTCTATGGAAATGGGCGGTACGGTATTTCCGGATCTTCTAAATGGGGCACCGGTGTCTCCTCAGCCATCATCCCAGAAGACTATGAGTGATATTTATTTTTCAACACCACCTCCATCTATGAGTTCACTGAGTCCGTCCGTGATGCCCGGTTTGACTACACACAGTATGAACCAATCTCTTAATTTTGGCCCTGGACCAGAGACGCCCACCTCTATCAGCGGTGGCCACCAGTCGCATTCTCCCGTCTCGACCATTACCGATACTACAAGAAATGCAATCATCGGCGCATTATCTCAGTGTGCGCCATTTAGTGGCCGCAAATACTCTTTTACATCACCCAATTCACCAATGTCGCCGCAATTCCCCAATACCCCAGACAACGCATCTGACAATGTAAAGAACTTACCAAGTACTCAAGATCTACAACGATATGTCACAAGTTACTTTCGCTATTTCCATCCTCATCTTCCCTTTCTACATATCCCTACGCTCTCGTTTGATACCCCGTCCAGTTCAGGCAACGGACGATCGAATATCGTCGGTGGAAGTGGATGCCTCGTTCTGTCGATGGCAGCTATTGGTGCCCTATATGAGATGGAACGTAATCAATCTAGGGAGTTGTTCGAGATGGCTAAAAAGATGATCCAATTATACTTGGAAGAGCGAAGAAAGGCCGATATGCGAAAGGCTGATTTCCGGCGGACCCCGTCATCCGACCAGGGATCTCAAGGGCCAGAGTCTTCCATTCATACGCCATTATGGCTAGTACAGGCGATGCTTCTGAACGTTGTATATGGACATAACTGCGGTGACAAGATTGCGAGTGACATCGCCTCGACTCATTCTGCGGCCCTGGTCAGCCTTGCTCAGGCTGCCGGCTTGCTTCGACCGGTGAAGATGGATTCGGCTGAAATTCGTGAAATCCAAGTGAACGATGCTGAGGGCAATTGGAATGGTGGCGTTAAGGCTGAATCCGAAGAACAGGCTGAGTGGTTGAGGTGGAAAACGATGGAGGAGCGGAAGCGCACGCTCTACATTATCTTCATTCTTTCGAGCCTCTTGGTGACCGCTTATAACCACACCCCGGCATTAACAAATTCTGAAATAGTCCTGGATCTTCCCTGTGACGAAGAGTTCTTCGCAGCCGAAAGTGCCGCCTCTTTTCAGCTGAAGGGTGGCGTGCGAGCTGCTGGACACAACCGAACTACTTTCCATGAGGCTCTCAGTGAGTTGCTCCGCACTAACGAGAAGCAGCAGAAGCTGGCATATGGCAACGGACAACAGCATCTGGGTCCAGCAGTTCAGATGAACGACATCCCACCAAGCGAGCTAAAACCCAGCACGCTCGGCTGCTTGGTCTTGATCAACGCACTCCACAACTACATATGGGAAACCCGGCAACGCCACCATAACAAGATGTGGACTAACGAGGAGACTGAGAAGATGCATCGTCACATTGAGCCAGCATTGAAGGCGTGGCAATCAGCCTGGGCGAGTAATCCACACCACAGCTTAGAACGACCGAATCCATTTGGAATGGGTCCTCTGTCAGCAGATGCCATTCCCTTACTTGATCTGGCTTACATTCGATTGTTTGTTAATATGTCACGTACCAAGGAGAAGTTTTGGCAACGAGACTGGGATGGTTTAGCTGATGAACTCTCCCGTGGCACCGAGATAGTTCAACATGCGGAACATTCTCCATCATCAAACGCAGAATCCACAACGGATCCATCAGATGCCTCGGCCACAAGCTCAGTTTTTATTGACTCGCCACCAACACAGTCGTCATCACCCGAATTCTCCGCCGTCAAGTTCCCTCCATCCGCACAGATGCAACCCCAATCCAATAGCCGGACCATAACTCGTCGGGAGAAGCATCTTCGCAAGGCAGCTTTCTATGCTGCCGACTCTCTTTCCATGTCCGATAAGCTAGGCGTGACGTTTGCCGAATTTACTAGTCGGGAACTTCCAGTGCAGTCGGCAATGTGTTCCTTCGATTGTGCGCAAGTCCTTGCCGAATGGATTGCCACGCTACAAGATCGTGTCGGGAGATACCTCGGTGTACTTGGGAAGGATGATGTTGATATGGGGGGCGTTCCTGCCATCATGCTTCTCGAGGATGAGGATGTTAAACTCATTCATAAGATCCAGGAGCTCCTCTCTAGCGCCGAGATGAAGATGAATATGGATATCGTGAGCGGTAACGTCAATGGGGGCATTGATTCTCGCCTCCAGATGGATAGCCATGGTGGATATGCAGCCAAGATCCTAAGGGTCACGGCGTATATGCTTGATAAATCTGCCATTTGGCCAGGTAAGTAATTGACAAGAATCAGCTGGTCCAAATCCAAGTTTACTGATCGGCCTTTAGTCCTCCATCTGATGGCTCACTGCCTCGAAAGCCACGCTAACTTCATGGCATCACGCGCCGATAAATCAATCATTGCGAGCGAGTAAAGAATAAACTCTAAGTTGGGAATTCATATCGCCTCTGTCGAAGTCAGACTATAGTCATGGAATTTTATTCCAATGTCAACGTTGTCCGAGTACCGCTGGCCGCTGGCATGGACTTGCCTGGGTCAATCTAGCTATAATCTACTGTGCCATACCAAGCGTTGGCAAAGAATCCAACTTGGCCTCAGTTTTAGGGTGGTTCAGATGATTCCTAAAAAAGCAAAGACGTTCAACTAAACATTCAATACCGACATCCCGCGAACTGGTCCCACTGGGTTTATTCACCTTGTACATATCCGCCTCCCCCAGTGGTTATCCCGACATGTCGATACAATTTTCCTAGGAACAGGATGACGATCATACAGAAGCACTCAAATCATGGAAAATACGAACAGGGCGCCCGGTTGCTTTTAGTCAAAACATTATTCCTTCGGGACTTTCTGCCGCGGTCCTGACGTCCTCATCTTACGAAGTAAATGGTAGAATCTATGGGGTTACGATGTTACGGAATGACACAAGATAAATATGATTGGGTCAATTTACATACGCCAACTGTGGATTCGAGTCCATTTTGGGGATAGGCCACAAAATCAAAAGCTGTTGACGAGGCATCAGAAGCCAGGACAAAATATGGGTGGGATTCAATTTAGAATTGTTGCCCTTGGGGGCGTTTATAGTCACCACAGGCTCAGTCATCTCAGAAGTGCCATTGGCCTAGTAACGGTTCATGGTTCTGTTCGAACCTACTTTCAAACGTAGATGTGTGGGGCATGTTCAGTCGCCGAGCAGGGTCGTCTACGGGCTATCAAGGGAGGCTCGCAAAATCGTTGTGTATGTGTATATGATGGACTACATGGGATCCGTTTTAGCTGGTGCAACTATGATTTGTTGCTATGCAGTTAGCGAGGGTGTTCAAGGTATAACGGAGTTGTCAGGGTAGGGTAGCAAGGTATGCTTTTTATCAAGCTTTGAGTTACCTATATCGTAGTGTTTACAACTTATGTGCTGATGAATCTTTACGAATTGTATCTATCAATTTCTCTTTCTTCTGGGAAGACCATGAAAGCGGTGGAATTTCGTGTATGTATTAGGGGAAAGTGTGCTCCTCACGTTCTCTTTGGGCACACCCGGTCCCCGGGATTCACCCAAAGGTATATAGATGGGGGTGAAAATATATACAAGGCAATGCTTTATTTTATGTTTAACGGTCGTTTTTTATGCCTGTGAGTTGATGCCAGGTTTGGAACGTAGCTCGGGTTACATGGTTCGAAGTGGTAGTGTCCTTGAGGTTTGAGTTAGCATGCTGAATACCCCTTTTTATCTGGTTTAAGGCAGCCATGTCGGTTGGTAACGCTACGATCGACCACTAGCATATTGGGTTATCCATAGATTGGAATTTAAGATGTCGGCGGAGACTCGTGATGGATTGAACCTTTTGAGAGGTAGAAATAATATAAAAAAAGATAACGTGTACGTACATGATGTTGTCGTTTACTTGGACCCTTGTCTTCCACCAAGGTCCCTTCAACACAATGACCAGTGACAATTCGACGATCCTTTCCAGTCCTCGTAGCATTGATAGTTTCCAGAAACATCGTACTTACACTTAGGATGAATTACGAATAAGACCATTTCCTGCCAATGTCGGCATCCTTTTTCCAAGCCATTCCACTTCGATAATAACTTCATTCATGAGTGATTATTGGTAGGTAAATTGAATGTGAATAGGGGCTTTGACTATGCGGTTGGAATTGTATTACTTGATCATGGCAGGCATGATAAACTTATGAAATATTCTAGTCCAACAGTTGAAACTCATAAACACAAGTGACCAAATCGTAATTATTCTGATTGAACTGATTTAAACCAGGAAGGTATTTCTAATGTTAAAGTACTGATGTACCTAGGTAGTTGATTTTAACTCCCTCGCAAAGGATTTTTCGGCCAATCATAAATTAGGTGCTTAAGTACTAAAACTGATTCAAATTCTGACTGGTTAACAAGTGTGTCGCTAATCCTTTTCTGGCAGTGCATATTTATTATAATATCTAGGTACTTATGTAATCAGGGGATTTAATGTGCGGCATCTTCTCGATTTATTTTCGCGGGAGGGTACCGAGTTTAGCACAAGCTGATTAGGTAGGCTTATATTTTGTAGGCTATCTTCAATGCATTGGAGAGTCAAAGAAGACCTCGTAGTTTTCCTCTGCCTACCCCTGGCGTCCCGTATCCTAGGGCGTCACTCGTTCACAGGACAATTTCATATTCAGCACATGGTAGGATTCCATACCTAGGTACCTGGCCAAGTAATCCATTACTAAGCTTAGGTTTTACGCTTGTTACGCATCTGATAGGTAGTTTGCTATGTCCAAGCTTATCCCATTACAGTACATTTTACATATCAATGTACCTAGCTAGGCAGCTAGATATTCTATTACCTCATGTGGTGTTACCTAGGAATCTTAGAGAATAATCTCTCCCTATAGACTAGCCAGGTCCCAGATGGTGAGTAAGCAATAGGGCTAAAGGTGGAGATGGGCTGTAGGTGGTTACGCAGCATCTTAACTTGGACAGCAGGATTACAGCATCATACTGCCTACCTACCTATACCTGCGCAGTCTCCTACACCGCTCCTTAGACTATTCAGCTTTTCTATCACCTGAAAGATAGGCTGGGTTATGATCTGCAAAAGATTTGATACCAAGTAGGGTACCCGGTAGTCATATATTAAAGATCTACGACAGCCTGCTTACATGTATTGGAAATTGGAATGTGCAACCTCAGTCCCGCCATTACTATTGGTAAACTTTAGCGACACGCATATCGATTTGCACAAAGGTTTTCCGGGTTGAAATACGAAGGTTTCTCCACGTTATGAGCCCAACAGACAGGCAGCTAGTCAGGGGTGCTCTTCTTTTACGCCGTTCAGACGCGGAGGTGGAGTACATGTCTAACCGATGTTGCGTATTGGACTACTGACTGATAGCTAACGTTCAATGATGTGGGTTTGCGCTGATTTCATTAATTTATATTAGATTTTGGATCAAGCTAGACCGAATGACTGTTAGCGATCCTGTTCGTGCGACATCTGATCTTGCGGCTCGGCGTACAAAAGTTTGACCAACAACAGAGCTTCATCATTTTATGTTACTGTAACATGTTGTATTTCGATATTAACACTTAGAGAGCTAAGCTAGGCATGGCAGATGTCACAACCTGCTTGATTAATGGCAACATTTATGAATATTCGTCCATATCCCGTTGGCTTTCCAGAGAGACAGTTAAGTCAAAGTGAAAGAACGCCCAAGCACCCAGAATCTTACCTCAATTATCTTCGACATTTCCTTCTAATGGGTAATTAGAGTAATGCAAGGTGGCAGGAAGTGGAGGACAATTTTCATTATGTCACGCGAAACTCCAGCTCTGCTCACATGGGTACTCTGGACGTCCCATACGCGATCTCGCGTGGGTTTTCCTGTACACAGTTACATAGACCCATCTGGACGTTAACAACATCATCATCATCATCCCTAATAAAATTAGTTAGGTGAAGAATGGAAATCCGGAAAACTATCCTGAGCGGCATTCTATTTCAAAAACCTCTCATAATGGAAATGATCCTGCTTGTTCTTACGTAGTTACCAAGACAATGTCTTGTATTTAAGGGTATGTTGTCATATTAGTAGGTATGGTTGGTCCTACATTCAGCTTACGGTACACATATGTTGGGCATCACTAATAGCTCGAGGAACCGAACCTGATACGGAAAACCCTACGAAGCGTAGAATGTATAACGGAGTGATCCCGAGAATATAATAGTATTTGTTAGGATTAGTAATATTTCCAGCCCCTAATGATGCGGTAGAGTCGTCAAGATGGAATCTTGTATAGGCAATCTCACAATAGATGCATTTTAGCCGTACTGTAACTGAAATACCGTCAGTCAACGTCATATTTAAGCACTGAATGATAAGACACCAGAAGGATAATGCGGCAAATGTATCAACAACTATGCCAACACATGCAGTCATGGTGTCATGCCTTAAGTAATAAATTGAGTGATGGCAATCAAGTATTAGTTACACATTGGATTGAAACAAGGAGCATGCTTGAGTCTAGCACTGGAAAAGTCTCGATCATGCTTTCTTACAGCAGCATCAGGTCTAGAAAGCGCAACTCTGTCGTGTATATAAATCTCGATGAATCCTGCATCATTTGACAGCTCAACCACAAACCTCATTCATCATAAAAAAACAATCCCAAGTCCATCACCCGTACAAGCAATCCCAGAGCGCTAGTATAGTCCAGCAACCATGCGTTTTACACTGAGCTCCCTCATCATCGCCCTCGCCATCGTCTCGTCGGCAGCTGCCACTCCTGCCAAGAGAGGCGCCTCTACTAAAGGCGGCGTACGTACAATTACCATCCCTACCTAGTCATACGTTTATGATGACTGATGAATTCACACCTTCAGAGATGCAATGGTACCTCGTGCAAAGTGGGGCTTTCTAACTTCAGATGTAATCACGGGTCATGCTCCGGGCCTGATGGTGGAGATGGGAAGACCTGCACAGTTGTTGACTACGACGATGGCCCAAGGCAAACCTTCTGCCCAGACTGCGGAGATCCAGCGTTATGTTAATCCTGAAGTCAATAGTCATGTCTCTCTGTACGGCTGATGTTGGGTTTATTGACGAATCACTTGGGGGCCCCTGAGTCTGAACCCAGCAGTCGGAACAAATACCGCAGACCTTTTTTTTGTTATATGGCTCAGAAGAGTGGTTGGAATGCGGTACAATATGGGATTTTTTTCGTTTACATAGGATGCCGGCTTCCAATTCAACATTGATAGCCTTGGCATGGTAAAACCAA
Source organism: Jackrogersella minutella (assembly GCA_022578535.1). Lineage (NCBI taxonomy): Eukaryota > Fungi > Ascomycota > Sordariomycetes > Xylariales > Hypoxylaceae > Jackrogersella > Jackrogersella minutella. Next base: position 21,797 of record MU388426.1, read on the forward strand.
CCTAAGCTCTTTTCATATTTCGTATACACTGAAATAGCTTCTTGGAATGTGTGAGCTATATACTTTATATCGGCAACCATGGTATAGGCCACACTACTACCGCTGTCGTAAAAGTCACACTTTCACCATAAAATCCCTTGTGAGTCACTTGTTTGGAGTAAGGTAATGGAGAGAGTGCTAGAGACTTTCTCTCAGGGGCCTTGATCTAGGACTAATCTCATGATATCGTTATGCTAGTTATGGCGGCTAGAACTTTCAGCTATTGACTTTCCTGGCGCGCGTTCCGTATGCTGCCCGGCCAGCGGCGTGGACAACTTGCCAACAGCTAAAGTTAAGCAGATAAGTTGGGATTAATTGCACACCATCATAGCGGCAACCAACACAAGAGCCTGGCCAACTTGGCTCAGTTGGTCAATCCCTCAGACATGACATGGATCTAATGACCACTTCTCACGAGGTGCAGGGCTCGAATCCCGAAAGGGAGTCGCAAACAAATACCCGGCGATTCTGCCACATGTTCGTAGTGACTGGCAACTCTCTTAGCACTAGCGGAGGAACCAGCTGGAGATGATTGCCACATTATGAGGCGCAGATTAGGGGGCGTTGTAGCTCTAGACGCTGAGATCTAGAGGCAGGGCCGTGAAGGTCTTCCTTTTTAGATTTCTTTTTCTACTGATCTACATAGCATGTCTCCCTTTTTACTTTCCAAGATAGGTACTTAACAGATATCTATCTAATTTCTTCATAGGGATTCGCGTATTACTCATCTTTAGGGCCCCACCGGGAACGGAAACCGGTGACCGCAGCATGTGGGATTGCTGACATCGGGGCTTATGTTCAAAGTCCCGGAGGAATCCTTCCTCCATCGGATCCCTAGGCCTCCGGCAAATGTATGATTACATCTCCACAAATGTGCCCGACTGCACGGGAGGCCTAAAGTACGACACGTCAAAGCTTACATGAGATTTCAGAATCTCTATTCGCCAGCGAAGGACCTAATTACTAGAGTTGTTTCTAGCCATGAAGTACAAAATACAAAGACAAGATGAATATAAATAAAGGAATATCTCTTGTTCACATCTCGAATACACTCCCATCATTCCCACCAACCAGTCTGTTACTTCAACCCGCAAACGCTGATTTGTAGCGTGCCTTTCAGTTCTTGTCGCTCACTTCCAACCAGACGATCTCGAAACCATCGCTATGTTGAAAGCTTGTCTTTTTGCTACTACAGTCCTTCGTGGACTAGTAGCGGCGTCGGCTGAATCATCACCAACACCCTGGCTCGTATCTAGAAACGCGACCGATCCAACAAGCACTAATAGTAGCGGAATTTTGCCTGTAAGTAGTGCACCCCCCTCTTCTCAATATTCTCTCGAAGCGGGCCGTGTCGTCGACTCGTCGCTGCTAACCATTTACAGTGCGATGCTTTGGTAAATGCTGGTCTTGGAGACCGACTCCTTTTTGCGACTAATCCAGGCTATGAACCTCAGGTTCAGTCTTGGTTCGCAGCAAACGGCCGCCTGAGACCATACTGCTTCGTACTGCCACATAATACCGACGAGGTTTCCACCGCGCTAAAGGCATTAGTCAATGCCAACGATGGTGCCGGCGATTGGCATATCGCAGTTCGCAGCGGAGGCCACGGCCAACCAGGAAGCAACAATATCGCGGACGGCGTGACGATCGACCTGACAATGATGAACTCGACAAGCTACGATAAGCAATCCAACGTTGCTAAAATCGAACCTGGTGGTCGGTGGGGAAACGTGTACACGGCTCTGGAACAATATGGCGTGACCGTGACCGGGGGCCGGGATGGCGATGTTGGCGTGGGCGGCTTCCTCTTAGGAGGTGGCAACTCATTCTTCTCGGGGCGAATGGGATTTGGCTGCGACTCTGTGGTCAATTTCGAGGTGGTCTTGGCCAATGGAACCGTTGTCAACGCAAACAATTCGACCAATTCAGACCTATGGAAAGCTCTCAAAGGGGGCAGCAGCAACTTCGGCATTGTGACACGATATGATATGGAAGCGCTCCCAGCACGAGACATATACTACGACCTACGGTTTTTGAGCACGAACTATTCAGACGCCGTGGTCGACGCGGTTGTTGGGTTTACTAATCAAAACCAGTCACTCGCCGACAATGCTCTGGTGACGTTTTACAGTCACAATACTTCGGTCAGCCCCGACATAGTCATTGGCATGATCGGTGTCAACACGCTGGGGAATGGAAACGTATCAACGGCGGCTACCAAGTTGAGAGATCTTCCCGCTTTATTCAATGTATCGACCGTTGAAAGCATGGCAAAAGCTGCGCTTGGCTCTGAAGTCCCTGCCGGTACTAGGTATGTATATTCCCTCGGACCCTCAATGTTGAGTCATTAGCTTACCAAGTTTAGCAATACCGGGGGAACATTGGCCTTCCGCAATGATCCGCAGATCCTCCGTCGTTGCATCGAGCTTCACGCCCAGTACGTCGACACTCTCAAGCAAACCATCGACCCTGACAAATTCGTAACCTTCCTATTCTTCCAACCACTACCTTCGTATATGGCCCAAATCAGCCGTCAACGGGGCGGGAACATGCTCGGGCTGGATAGTGTTCCGTACAACGGTATAATGTGGAGCTCCGGTATTGCTGTCGATCCGAGCCTGGGCGACGCAGCATTTGCAGTAGCACAGGCACAGACGAATATACTCACGGCACAAACCAAAGAGATGACGAGATCACTGAACGGGGATATGGATTTTATCTATCTCAACTATGCGATTGCCAACCAGGACCCGCTTGGAAGCTATGGTGCCGCAAATATTCAACACATTCGAGATGTGGCTGCTGCGTACGATCCGACCGAAGTATTCCAGAAGCGCATTCCAGGAGGCTTCAAGATTTCGAGGGTCGCATGATGCTAAGACTAGTCCGAAACTATATAAATACTGTTGAAGTTGGTTAAAATGTTCTATCTTATGTACACCAGAGCATTATTATAGGAGGACACAATTTTTTTGTATTATAATTTAATGTATTCTGACCTTTTCTCTTCTAGGCATGACCTAATTTTCTTCATTGCATGCTGCCCCTTTTACCCCTTTTACCCCTTTAAATCCCTGTCACTGGTGGACCCAGTTTTGTGGCTGTGTTTGGGTGTGGCTTAGTTGCTTACCCCTGGCTCCTGTCAGCTTCTCCGGGGGCCTCGGGACCCGATAGAATCTTCATGCCTAAGTATTTCGGGCCCCGGTGCTTCGAAACTTGTCGTAAGTGATATCAATTCCATTATATTGCGATCTAGGTATAGTGGAAATACTACAAAATGAGCGAAGCAGAAAACAGTACCCCTCTGGACCGAAGACCGGCGGTAAGACTTCATCAAATCAGATTACACCTTGCGGTATATTTCCATTGACATAGAAACGATATCAATTTAGTGCGATAGTTGCAAAGCTCGCAAGGTATAGATATTATTAGGTATAGAACCTTGACCGCAATCGGGTTAACGCCTTGAGCAGACTAAATGCGATCGACGGTCACCATGCGCAAGCTGTGTCACCCTGAATGTCACTTGTCGGACGACTCCCCGGCCATCCGAGAAGCGGCAGCGTGTCCTCTTATCCTCAAAGTACGACGAGGCTGTACAGGATGTCAGACGTCAACTTAGCGACGTCAAAGAAATGCTCCGAACACTTATGTTGAGCAAAGCCCCTATTACACCAGGCTCAACAGCGACGTCGTCAGAGATTGCCCGTCATACGCCACCGCCAATGATTGATGAGCAGGTCCCTTCTCTAGCTAGTGTTCGTGAAGGCTACAGCGGTGACCCTTCATTTCAATCACACGCTCACCAGGTCAAAAATGCATTAGAAGCAGCGCTTGCTGCTTCGGAATTGATCAATGTTGACACTCCAGACACTCCCGCGACACTATCTCCACAGAAGGTCGCGGAGCTACTCCACGGGGCTGAAATGGCTGATTCCGCAACTTCAAAACAAGTTGCTTCTTCACGTCCCGCGCCGTCTTATGACTTGGATTTTGGCAACCTACCACTACCCCCGGTAGACCTCGTTCTCAAACTTCTACGCCTATCGAAAACTCAGAGGCAGAAATTCTTCGTGGACATCCCCACATTTCAGGAAGACGAATTTATCGAAATGTGTAGGGGGGTCTACTTCACAACGGAGCCAATCTCGCTTTGGACGTGGATATGCGTTAACGTCGGTCTCTACTACCTCTTTTGGGGGGTCAGTGAAGTTGAGTGTAGGCGTATTGGAATGACAATGGAAAACATGCGCTCGCACTGCGTGTTGCTTAAAGCAAACGCCGAAGCGGCAATGCAGAGTCTCCGCCTTTGCTCGGAGCCTTCAACGGAATCGTGTCGGGCTCTGGCACTACTCGTGAGTGATAGCTACCGAGATACAGGAACGTAGTTCTAACTACTCAGGGGAGCTTTTACGTCAAAGAAGGGCACAGCACTATTGCGTGGAGGCTAATTAGCGCCGCTGCGAGAGCATGTCTGGACTTAGGTTTCCATCGTTTGCCCGAAAATATTAATGACCAAGAGACCGCTAAGAAACGCTCCGTCTTCTGGCATATATATTGCTGGGAAAAGGGGCTAGCCATGACGTGTGGCAGGACACCTGTTATCCATCACTACGATGTGACGAGTCCCATAAGAAGGGATCGGGTTGACGCTCCTGCTCGGTGGGTCAACCTGATGTTGAATTTCTCGAACTTGCTAACGTCAGTAGAGTATACGGCGCCTTTCTTGATTATGCGATTATCACTGGGGAAATCCAACAAACGCAGTTTTCGGCATCCGCACGACAGGCATCCCAGCAGGTTCGCATTGACCAAGTAAGGGGGTTTGCTGCTCGACTCACGAATATCCATGAGTCTGTTAGATCTGTATGAATCACGCATAGCTACCTCGCTGCTCAATCCTGACTTCACTAGGCAACCCAAGGAGATCCGACGTGGGACGAAATGTATGGCGCCGCTGCCAAATTAGTCGACATTGTGACGTACTCACTGCTCACAATTGTGTATCGGATACTACCACCTAGTTGCGCACAGCCCCATCCATTACAATGCTCGGACAACTGCGTAGATGCTGCGCGTACGGCGTTGTCAAAGATTGTGGAGGTTGGGAGGGAGATGTTACAGAGAGATCCAATGGGATGGGGCATGTTCCTGAATTTGTGGGTGTATGAACAAATCTGATTATCGTAACTGCTAACACCTCGATGAAGAATCCTATCTCTAGTGCCGTTCGTGCCTTTTATCGTACTGGCTGGAAATGCAATCGTCACATCCTCAAGTGCTGACCTAGCCCTGCTTTCCTCGACGGTGTCGATATTGGCGCCCACAGCAAATTGTCCAACTACTCAGAAGATGCATGACGCATGCGAGAGGTTCGGTCGTATCGCTAGCCTTGTGGTATCGAGCGCCAACAATAGCTCCTTAAACCGTAAGGGGTGCCAAGCTTCCACTGACGATTTGCCTGTGGAAGGACCGAATGATGCATCCGAATTGCCAAACCCCATTGATTACAACTTTCCTATGGCACAACAAGATTGGGACAGTGTTATGATGGGGTTTGAATCGGAGTTGGGAGATTACGACTCCAGAGCCCTGACCAATATCATAGAGCCTTACATCACAAACACAGGCTGGTGATTCGGTAATCTAAAGAGGTTATATATTAGTCTTGGCAGTTTTAGGAGTAATTGATTAGACAAACATGAGTTACCATTTTTTGAAATGAGTTAGAACCATTAATATAACATCACAGATCTATTGTCCCTTTTGAGTTTGTCAGAAACCCAAAACTATCTGGATACCTGGTCATTTGGCCAAATCCTTCCAGTTTCGCTTTTGGCTTTGCCGATGATAGGGTTAACGGAGCAGTTTCTTACATCACTATTTGCAAGTCAGTTTCAGTATACCCAAAAGGCTGCTTCGTACAGGGGTTGATTATCAGCTCTAGTAAGAAACAAACTCAACTCCGCCGCTTCTAGTCACATAGATCAACAATTTCGTGTGTAGGTTTCATAAGAATACACCTTTACTTCTACTGATTACAATTTACGTATGGCCGACTTACTGACGATAATAATAGCGAACGACCATGCGCCGGATGACGTTTTAGTTAATTTTAACAGCAACCAAAGAAACAGCTAAAGAAGCGAGCCAGTTTCGGTGTGCATTATCAGACCAGGGCTATTCGGCACATACTACGAAGAGAGCATCTGGATGTCTTGGGTCGTCAATATGCAATGCGCGTACCATCCAATTGACATGTTGTCTCCTTAAACACCGACATGAGTGGAACCAACTAATTTAGGGATCCCGGACACTGGGTACAGGAGGCGTGATACAACTATTGAGTATCTGGTTCATCTTCGTCCAAGGGGCAACTATACAACTTGTAATTATTATACTCTCTCGCTAGACAACAAGGGCTTCAGATACGTACTATAGTACTATCTTGATTCATCAAGTGCTCAATATCTTGAATCAAGACACTGAATGGTTACTGTATCGACGAAAGTGACATTGTAGTCACTGACTAGCTCATACAGCAAATCCACCAAGTTTTTGTTGGTTGCCAACATCTTGAGCGTCTACTGACAGGAGTATATCGCGCAAAGTGGAGGGATGAGACAATCATTTGTAGCCTTTAACAACATGTTTTATTTGGTATTGTCCATTGTGTCAGGGGCCAAGGGTAGCTTAGGTGTGGCTCAGGCGTGGCGGGCTATAGAGGCGCCCCTATGGGGGCCTACCGGCTGGGTATATAAGGGGGGAAAGATCCCCAGGAGTTTTGGAAGGGCAAGCGTCAAGGACTTCATCAATCTATCAACTGCTTTTACCACACAGCGAGCCTATGGCAAGCCTCTTGTAACTGATCTTTCACTCTGTGACACACTACCACGTACGGGCTACACCCCTGACATATTGACGCTTCCATCTCCCCAGTCCAGACCGTCTGAGAAGGAACAACGCTACTTACAAGCCATAAATCCGCTGCCACCAAGCTATCACTAAACACCATTCCCAATCACAGCCCCCAGCACGAGAGCCTCGACGATCCAGCATGCGCAGCAGCAGGGCCCGAGCCAACAGTCAACGCAGACGGCTCCCCTCAACACCCCGGATTCGAGCCAAGTCGCTTTGTCCTACTGGCTGACGACCTGGCCACCGACGAGGGCAAGATCCTATACGCAAGCACCTGTTTCGAAAACCCCACCACTCGACGCTAGAGAGGAGACCGAGATAGCCACGAATCAGAACGATGACGTAGCTCGATTTCGAAGCATGGCTGCGTGCGGCCTCCGGAGACTCGGGCACACAAAGCCCGTCTGCTAACATCAAGCTAGAGAGCATCCATCATTGAAGGGGAAGGCGCCGCCACAAGGAAGCGGGTGGGTCTCCAGCGACCCAATCGCAGGACGCCAAGGGCACTGCCGCTCAGACCGGGCAAGGCTCGAGTGGGTCTACCCGCAGAGGGGCCGGAGGGATTACAGACCGATGTTTTCTCTGCAATGAAGAAGGGCACAGAAAACCTGATTGCCCCAAGGTCAGGTGTTACAAGTGTAACCAGCTGGGCCACTACGCCAATCAGTGTCCACGGGGTAATGAGGGCGGCCCAGCCACCGGGTCCAATAACCTGCCAGTGCCATCACGGGATGTAAGGGAGGTCCAACAGGGGTGCCGAACTCTGCAGGCCCGCTTCGAAGCCACAGTATGGTTTCGGATAGCCAGAGTATGGGCCAAATGCAAGGGCCTGATCGACTGTGCAAGTGACTGCGATCTCCTAAGGAGCGACCTCCTGCCGGAAGAAGATAGGTCGCGGCTTAGTGGCGGCGAGACCTACGAGGGAGCGTCGGGGAGTTTCGAGACAAGGGGAAGGCGAGACCTTTTCGCGGATGTCGCGGATGAGCTGCAGCAGAAGCGAAGGACGCGCTGCAGCTTCCAGGTCGTGAATGAGATCCCGGGGGACTACCAAGTGGTCCTAGGGCTCCCCTGGGGGACCAAGACAGACCCAGACATAGACTACCGCATCAAGCGCTGGCGGTTCCGTCTACGAGAGAGCGACCTGTGCCTAGTAGTGGCTAAAAAGGAGATTCGAAGAGCAGTAAAGGAATCGGCGGTACAGTTGGTGATGATGGTCTCAAATGTGCTAGACCGCGCCGGCGATGAAGATGCCCTCATGACAGACCCTGACGACCCTCCCACTACGTCCCTGCTCAAAGAATATGAGGCATACAAAGACGTGTTCGACACCGCCCTAGCAGGTATGCTGCCGCAGCACCATAACATGAAGCACCGCATCGACCTGGAAGATGACAAGCTGCCACCTTGGGGGCCCATCTACTCATTGGCGGAGAAGGAGCAGGAGATCCTCAGAGAATATATCGAGCAGGCTCTCAAGAAGGGATGGATACGTCCCTCACGCAGCTCAGCAGGGGCGCCGGTGCTATTTATACCCAAGCCAGGAGGTAAAACTCCGGCTCTGCGTCGACTATAGGGGCTTGAATAAGATTACGAGGAGGGATCGAACTGCTTTGCCGCTAATTAGCGAGATCCTCGACCGGCTCTCACAGGCGAAGATCTTCACCAAGCTAGACCCGAAAGACGCGTACCACCGGCTGCGCATCCGCACGAAGTACGGGCATTTCGAGCATCTGGTAATGCCTTTTCGGCCTAACCAATGCACCCGCCTCGTTCCAGAACTACATCAACCGGGCCCTCGCTGGTCTAGTAGATACAATCTGTATAGTGTACCTGGACAAAATCTTGATCTACTCCAGCGACCCAGCGAAACACACGAGGGACGTCCAGAGCGTGCTAGAGCGCCTACAGGTGTGGGGATTATGCGCCAACCCGGAGAAGTGCATCTTCCATACATAAAGCGTGACCTTCCTGGGATTCGTTGTCGATCCCGAAGGTATTAAGATGGAGCAGACCAAGGTAGCCGCCATCCGTGATCGGCCGGTCCCTCGCAGCATACACGACATACAAGTGTTTCTGGGCTTCGCCGGCTTCTACAGGCGCTTCATCTGGAAGTGCTCGGACATCACCGCCCCGCTGACAGATCTCCTTAGGAAGAAGGGCTCGGAAAAGACGCTCCTGTCCTGCGACATTACGACCCGAAGCTACCTATCCAGGTAGAGCCCGATGCCTCGCAGTATGCCATCGGTTCTGTGCTATCCCAGCTATACCAAGGAAGATTGCACCCCATCGCCTTCCTGTCCAAGAAGCTGAGGGGCGCGGAACTACGTTACCATACCCCGGATGCGGAGCTTCTGGCGATTATGCATCCCTTCGAGCAGTGGCGGCACTATCTCGCATACTCCCAGTACACCATTGATGTCGCCACCGATCATCTGAATCACCAGTACTTGTTATCCAAGGAGAAGCCGAGCGCGCGGCAGGTACGCTGGTTAGAGCAGCTAGCTAATTTAGACTTTATGATAAGGACAGGGCAGGGAAGCTGAATCCAGCCGACGGGCTGTCGAGACGTCCGGATCACACGGACGCAGATGAGCGGCTAGAAGCCAGGAAAGACGTGCTTTCCCACCTCCTAGCTCGCTTTGAGCCGGGCAGAAGTCTGCCGGTAGTGATGCCAGTGGTTCTGCCACTGCGGTCCCAAGAGAGCCCCCCCAAACGGACAGAGCCGGAGGGGGGGAAGATGAGTCGCTGTTGGTCCCTTTCTGTAGCGGTGGGGAGCTGAGAGAGCCCCTCATAGATGCTATCAGGAAGGCCCAGCAGCAAGATACCTTCGTGACATCCAGTGAGTGGATGGAGCGAAGCAGTGTTAGTGATGCCAGTGCTTCTGCCCCTGCGGTCCCAAGAGAGCCCCCCAAACGGACAGAGCCGGAGGGGGGGAAGATGAGTCGCTGCTGGTCCCTTTCTGTAGCGGTGGGGAGCTGAGAGAGCCCCTCATAGATGCTACCAGGAAGGCCCAGCAGCAAAAACCTTCGTGACATCCAGTGAGTGGATGGAGCGAAGCAGTGGATCGGGGGCAGAGCCGCGCTGGCGAGTGGATGAGAACTCCCTGTTGCGGTTCAAGGACCGGGTATATATACCTCGGGGCAGCACTATATCAGGTGAGCTGATTAGGAGCTGTCACGACGCGGCTACCGCGGTACATCAGGGAGTCTCAAAGACGATCAAGAGGTTGAGCGCCAGTTACTACTGGGATAGCTTGCGCGGCGACGTGAAGGGGTAAGTGAGGTCCTGTGCCGTGTGCCAGAGAACAAAGGCGAGGAGTCATCGACCCTTCGGCTTGCTAGGTTCTCTGCCGGTACCAGTAGGGCCAGGGGAGGAACTCTCGATGAACTTTATCACTGGGCTGCCTGATTCCATAACAGCCTATGGTAAGCGCTGCAACTGCGTCCTAGTAAGTGGTGGACCGGTTCTCTAAGTACACCTTGTACATCCCCACCACCAAGTACGAAGATAACGTCTACAAAGTAGAAAGGATTCTAGGGCATAGGGGGAACGGCCGTAACCGACAATATGTTATTCGATTGCAGGGCTGCAGCAGCGACGACGATTCTTGGGAGGATGCTAAAGACATCGAGGAAGGCAGCAAATGGGAATACCTGCAACAACACACGACGACGAGCCAGCAACCTAGCAGAACGCCGTAGCACGTTTACTCGACTCCTCCACCCATCTCCTCATCCTCACCATAGTCTTTCTCACTGGGCGCCAGGGCGGGAGCGTTCTGACAATAGATTAGCACGCACCTAGCACATACGGAGCCGATATCACTTACAACCTGCTGGAACGATTCCAAGAAGGCCTGCAGGGAGAAACCCGTCTTCTCGAGAGCCACCCCGATACGCTCGCCAATTTGGATGAGGCGCTCTTTCCGCTCAAGAGCGGCGACCTTCTCGGCATCCGACGCCTTGACAGAGGGAAGCGCAGCCTTTTTTTTTTTTTTCTTCCCCTGAAGCGCTTCTTTACCATAACCGAGGCAGCAGCGACCTCGTCGGAACGCACATTGTCAGACACCTTGATGAGCCGGGTGAGCTCCGCACCACGCACCTTTAACATACCTGATGCCTACCGGCGTATTAGCAGAGAAGCAGACGCACAGTAGAGAGTTACTCTTACAGCGATACAGGGCTTGTTGAGACCCTTACAGCGATCACATTTCTGGGAGCCGGCTACACTTGTCAATAGCGAAGCACCGGCGCGGCAGCGGTGCATTTACAGTTATCATCAGTACATTGGGGAGGCGCACCCCGGGTCCATCGAGTAAGAGTTGCAAGGCAGTGGCAGCAGGGAACGTAGGAAATGTGAAGGGATCTTACCCTTAGCGCCGCACGTGGATTTCACAATCGAGGCAGTGGCTGCTTATCTTCGTTCTACCAGCTACCCAGCAGCACCAACGTGCTCCTGAGGACAGGAGCATCCGGGGAGAGGTGACTCTGTCAGGGGCCAAGGGTAGCTTAGGTGTGGCTCAGGCGTGGCGGGCTATAGAGGCGCCCCTATGGGGGCCTACCGGCTGGGTATATAAGGGGGGAAAGATCCCCAGGAGTTTTGGAAGGGCAAGCGTCAAGGACTTCATCAATCTATCAACTGCTTTTACCACACAGCGAGCCTATGGCAAGCCTCTTGTAACTGATCTTTCACTCTGTGACACACTACCACGTACGGGCTACACCCCTGACAATTGTTAACCATGAGTTGTAAGACATCTTTGACTTTCAAGCCCAAATTACAAAGCCGAGCTGACAAGGAAGGCAATGTCCTTCTGTTAATTTCACAAAAAGGAGACGTTGCAGCAGAATAATGCATTGTTCCGCTAAAGCTGTCGGCTTTCCATACATTGCTAGGGAAAACCGAGAATGTAAATGTGTGCATTTCTCTTCTTGTTATCACACATTCTATAGACACTTAAGCATATTCTACATACTTTATGTTAACAAACTTTCAAGTTCATTTCCGAAGTTATATACTCCTTACAGCGATGCCTCTACTCTTCCAAGTAAACTAATATCTTACCAAAATGGCTGCTATAAACACTCGGAAGCTCGTCTCCTGCGACGGTGTCACAGTCACCATCAGCCGTGAAGCCGCGAAGCAGTCCCAAGTCTTCAAGGACATGATTGAGGATCTTCCCGAAGAGTAAATCGATTTTGCCATCCCCATCACCGAGGTCAACGGGGAAAAACTGAAGAGAGCCGTGGGGTGGGGTGAGCGTCGTACCGAAGAGGAGCAAGAAAAGGAAGCCGCTCTATGGAAGGAGCCCAAGGATAAGCTGAAGGGAGAGGCCACCAAGGACCACGGCGAAAGTAGCAAAGAAAATGATAACTCCAGGGCCATCGCTTCGTCTTCCCTGCCGCAGCCTACCGAGATCCCCGCCCAAGAGAAGGAGTTCTTCGCGTCGCTGAACCAGCAAGAGCTTTTTGAGCTTATTCTAGCAGCCAACTTCTTTGAGATCCAGCTGCTCCTCGAGTGCACCTCTATAACCATCGCAGAGCATATCAAGGACATGTCGACCGCGCAGATGCGGGAGTATTTTGGTATCGAGAACGACTTCACCCTCGAGGAAGAGCATAAACTTCGCGTTGAGAACCAATGGGTCGATGACACTAAGCATATCAATGGGAGGTGATTGTAACCATTCTGAGCTGTGTTGCTAGTTGGTACTCAGGTACAGGCTGGCGACTTGTTGATTGAACCAGGTGAGAGGTCACCCGGGCAACAGCATGTACCACCTGCCTGCCTGCCCAATTACGGTAGAAAGCTTATGTAGCTAAAGAAAGCTACGATTTTTAACAACTGGCCAGTGGCCTAGCGGTTTACCGCCGGGTTTCCAGATGGTACTGAGCGAGGACGGGTCTGCGATAGGTGCACCCTCCTCTAAGGGCATCCTCAACTAAGGTGAGATCCTGTCTTGGAGACGTGATAAAAACACCGATGGGGCCAGGAGCTTAGTATGCATCTTTTTGTATTTTTAATTTAAAAAAAGGCTCGTTTTGGGAGGTACGTACTCGTAAAGTAAAGGGTTCGATTCCCAGTGATGCGCGTCATTGTAATCTTTTTCTTTTTGAAATTGTCGAACACATGCCATGTAATCAACTTAGCGTATATAAATAACAATGATGAAATGATATCAATAAGAAAGTTTATGAGATTTATAGTGGAATATAGGGTTTAAACCTGTATATATTTGATGTGAATCTATTTCCATGCAAACTTTTATCCCGTATGTAAGTGTCCTCCGACCCTTATTGCGCTTATGTTCTGAAGCGGATCTAAAATACTAGGTATGTATCCCATACGCAAATATAAATGGTCTATTGATCTTTAGTCAAAGAACACGTTATAGCATATTGTATCTTTGTACTATATACAGAGGAAACCACCTACCTAGGGGCTACTATCGAATCCTGGGGCGTGAAATGATTTGCCTTGAGTGCTAGCTATATTTATCCCTTATTGCTCACCAACGAGCTTCAAAACTTGCCGTCTCGGAGAAAAGTAGAAGGCAGGGGTTTCGTCGACCGTGTTATCATTCAAATGGATTTGAATTCCTGATAAATGCTAGAGAAAGGTTCAATTCCATATGAATTGGCGTGCATTGTAAAATAGAAAAGGGGTCTACAGGGGCATCCATCACTGACGTAATCAAGATCACCGCTTTTATTATAAGTCTGTTTTTTGCGTTATTCTCCTACTTCAAGCGAAACTCCAGCTCTGCCCACATGGGTACTCTGGACGTCCCATACGCGATCTCGCGTTGGTTTTCCTGTACGTAGCTACATAGACCCATCTGGACGTAAACAATCTCATCATGCTTCACTGGTTTCGAAGATACTGTCACTGGAAACGCGCACATACGTACATATCTGGCGTTAGTCGTTAGACAATTCTCTATCGTTTTACGATACTGGAGGAATAGGTCTTATGGACATCTATTAGAAGAGGGTATATGAAGCTATAGCGTGACCATTGAGGCTAGCTGATTGAGACACAAGATGTATATTAATAGAGTACAGATTGTTAACAAGGTCAATTATGAGGTAGTCAAGTATTTCTCGTAAAGAATATAATAATCCAAATTTCCGACTGGCCTCTTGTATCCCCGATCTGGAGATAATGAGATCTGGAGAAGTAACACGGCATATGAGGTGGGTTTTTAATAGCTGCACCTCGCTGGCCGGATGTAATACATTACCGTATCGGGTAAATTGAGGCTCTTAGCCCGAAGCATCGGTGTTAATTAGTGGGGTAGCCTGTATCGCAGTTTCAATTCTTCCAAAAGTCTGTTTTGTTTCGCCGTCTCGGCTTTCTTGTATTCCGGTATATGTCTGCTTTGGTACTAAAACGGTCAATGTGTAACTTAAGTAATGGAATGCTTCTGAACACGAACCCACGTTAGAATATGACCTCACGATTGAAAGTTTAAACTGGGAATCTGGGCATTGTTAAATAATACTTACTAATAGCTCGGAAACGGTGACGGGTCACAGAAATTAGCTTAGCAACAATGACCAAGTTATGGATCTGGACATGGAGGATTGTCGCGAATTGGAGCGGGTATAGTTTCCCCGTGGTATCCGTTCAATTCGAATACCTACACTGTATTGTACCTCCCTAGGTAACCGAGGTGTGCGGTTGTAGGTATGTAACGGCAAGTACATGCGAGTACGGATCCGTACACATCTCCAATCCGAGGATCAGATTGGCCGAGTCCAAGGCCGGTCTCGCTGTTAGCTCAAACTGATGATCCCTGCAAAGTGCGGATCTGATAACTTTGTCCCCGCCGTTCCACAGAATAATCTTTCGTACCTACGTCTTAGCTGATCACCGCCTTTTTCCCAATTTTTTCTTATCAGATCGTTGTGGAAATTAAGAATTACCTCGTCGAAGAAAAGAAAGTATCGGAACCGGTCTGGTACTTTGCAAACGAGGGGGATTAGCAACTAATGCAAATCTGTACTTCAGGTACTTACCTAACTCAAAAAACATTTACTAAATCATCTCAACCCTCGAATGTCAGATGAGAATAAAAAGCCCAGGAGGTGTTAGTAATTATTTCTATTAACTACGTAGGTAGTAATGATGACCGAATTAGGATATACCGTGTATTCGGGATCAAAGTCACAACAACGGAAGTGTAAGGTTGTATAATGTTTTTCTCTTCCATGTTTCCCCCTTGGCAACACATTGCACATACGGTATTGTACCTAGGTAATCGGTAGAATGGATCCAATCGTGACTATTGTATCTAAAGCCCCCTACGACAATAGTAGCCTCTGGGTACTTGTACAATACATACGATACATACAATACATGGGTTACCTGGCCTCAACAGTATTTTGTATTCTTCCATTAATCCCAAATGTCTGTCAGATTTATCAGGCTATTCTTCTAGACCGCATTCCGTGTACCGAGAAGCTAAGGACTGACTTTAATCCCTGAACTCCTTGACTGACTCCTTCTACTTTTTATTTCCCTCTTCTCAATTTAAGACGCAGCCAGCCGTAAGCAAGACGGGAGAAAAAACAAGCATCATAAAACAACACATTCATGTTTTTGCGTTCAACGTTTTCTTGTCTTAATGCTTCCGCCTCCAAGTTTTCTACCCCGTCCTTAAAATCCTGTTGCATCCTCTTCTGCGGCGCAAACGCTACCTCTCCACGGTTCCACTTCACATCCATCAATTCCCCGACAGCAAGATTTGCAATGGCCTCTCACTTTGCCAACGTCAGCACAGCCCGCTCTGAGGCGAACCCCTACAAAGTCCTCATCGCCGGTGGCTGCTATGGCGGCCTGGCAGTAGCCATCAACCTACTCCAGAAATGCGACACAATCGAGTCTCCCATTCCAGTCGACATCACCTTCGTCGATGAGCGTGATGGCTTCTGTACGTGATCTGTCACATCCGTACTCATTCTCATGCATGAACTGTTGCAATTATGTGCTCAATTTAGCAATTGAATCGCCAGTCTCCCACTGACCATTGTTTTCTAGACCATGTAATCGGTTCTCCTCTTGCTATGGCCTCGAGCAGCTATGCCGAGAAGGCGTGGACCTACTTCAAGGACATCCCCATACTGCAAAGACCCGACGTGCGCTTTCTTCATGGCACAGTCAGCAAGGTCGACCCCGAGAGCAAGACTGCCACAATTATCGAGCAGCCGAACCAGGAAGAGCAGGCTCTGGCGTATGACTACTTCGTCGCCGCCACCGGTCTTCGGCGGGTGTGGCCCGTGGTGCCGCAATCGGCCAAGAAAGAGGACTACCTTAAGGAGGTGCGCCGCCACATCGACGCCGTGACCAACAGCACCGCACCTGTATTAATCGTCGGCGGAGGTCAGTAAACTCCTTATTATCCTAAGAAGATAAATTCAATTTAATCCTCGATGAACCCCCTATTCACATACGTGCAGGCGCCGTGGGCATCGAGATGGCCGCCGAGCTAAAGGAAGTGCAGCCCCACGTCAACGTCACCCTAGCACACTCCCGAGGCAAGCTGCTATCAGCCGAGCCACTCCCTGATAACGTCAAGGAGTGCGCATTAGACATGACGAGGGACACCGGCGTCGAAGTGCTGCTGAACCACCGGCTGAAGAGCAAGACCCCCGTCAAGAACGAGAGCGGCGTCGAAGTGTACGAGGTCGAGTTCGAGAACGGCCACAAGATGGTCGCCAGCCAAGTCGTCATGGCCATCTCCCGCAGCGAACCCACGTCGACGTACCTGCCAACGGAGGCCCTCAACGAGGACCGCTTCGTCAACATCCGGCCGACGCTTCAGTGGTCATCGGAGAACATCCCCGGCGCGGCGTCGCACTTCGCTGTCGGCGATTTGATCAACTGGTCAGGCATCAAGCGCTGCGGTGGGGCCATGCACCAGGGTCGGTTTGCCGGTTACAACATCCACCAGCTCATGCTACAAGACATCCAAGGCAAGGATCCCGTGTTCAACGAGATTGCCGAGGTGCCGCCTATGATCGGCCTCGCAGTTGGTAAGAACGCCCTCTCGTATGGTGGCGAGGGCATGCAGCACGGCAAGCAGGTGATGGAGTGGTTCTTCGAGGAGGATCTAGGATTTAGAAGTAAGTCTCACACATCCATGTCCACCCATGATGACTCGTGAATTAATGGCTAACCTGTTGCCGTGCAGTCGTCTGGGACCATCTGAACCTCTCAGGCACGAAGTGACTAAAGCCGCTTCTTCGTTCCGTCATTTAATCTGGGTCTGGGGTGTGTCGGCGTAATCGGTGTACAGGGGCAAAAACAAGTCTGCAGCACAGCGCTTCATTCCACGATCACGAATATGGATTAGACAAGATCGTGAAAGTTTTTGGGTTTTAACATGGCCATGATTTTTCCTACTTATTCCACGAACATATTATTTGACCAAGAAGACTTAGCGAATTTAAATTAAATTTCGCAGATGAATATATATACTTAATGAACCATGCTTGTAGGTATTTTCCCCATAGTTTTCTGCGACTAGAGATAAGCGCCAAGGTAGCAAATATAATTATGATGAATGAGATGTTTTTATTTCCTCGGTTCCCTTCCCCCGTCCAGGCGTAACCATACCATGCACGTGACAACCTCACACAGCCCCCTATTACAACTTGGGAAGGAGTCCGACCAGAGTGCCTCCCACGACTTTCTCGCTCTCGTTAAGAGGCGCGAGCTGGAAGAATCGCTCGCGGGAGCATTGCATAAAAGCGGACCGCTTATGCGGCAGATCAACAAATTTGTCGAGCCCGAACCCGTGCATGAAGTCGTACGCCAGAACCGAGCTGTTGGTGTACTTGGGCTCGCCCACGACGTCCATGGTGCGCGGGTCGTCTAGGAACAGGTAGTGCATCAGACTCGACCACCACGCCGTCACGCGATGCGGGCCACGGAACCGCACGTCGCCGACTAGCGAGTGCCGTCCGCGGTCGAAGTCTCCCGCGCTGTAGTACGCGCCGAGTCGATCTTCCTAGAAAAGGGGTAGGGGTATTAGCATCATTTTCTCACACACCTCTCCGCCCCCACAGTGTTCCCGTCTTACGTACCTTGGCCCAATACACCTCAAAGTAAGCGAAAAACGTATCATCGAAAGCCGCCAGCAGCGTAATCTGGTGGGGATCAACATGCGCGCGGCGGAGGTACTCGCGGTGCTGGTCCAGCGACCCCGTCTCGTTCCAGCCCTGCGAGACGCGGGGGTCGTTCTGCCAGCTGTGGAAGAGCGCCAGATGCTCGGGGTCCTGCCAGTCGATGGCGACCATGCTGAAGTTCTCGCGCAGATGCGGGATCCAGCGGCTGTAGACGACGGAGCCGGGGCGCGGCTTGGCGGGGCGGCGGGGGTGCCACGCGGGAACGCCGCTCGCCTCGCTCGTCATGGCGTGCTCGGCCGGCGTCAGCGGGTACGCCGACAGCGGCTTCGCCAGCGGCTCCGTCGTCTCCGGCACCCAGACGCTGCGCGGCCCGAACGGCGACCCCGCGCCCTGCCAGAACGTGCTGCGCAGCACCAGCAGCTCGTCCGCGAGCCCGGCGGACGTGGGGTGGTCGATCGCCAGCAGCACGGCCTTGAGCTGCGCCCCGAGCGTCGAGCTACCGGGCCCGCTGAGGGTGAGCCGGAACCCTTCCATGGACGGCCGCACCGTGAAGAGCACGTAGACGACTAGCCATGCCTGAGCCAGTGTCGGCGGCGAGGCGTCGTCCCACGCGATTGTCGAGCTGGGGGAGCGGCGGGCTCGGCCCCATGGTGTGTTGTTCGACTCGGGGGGTCGCTCGCTCGACTTTAGGTCTGCGGGTTCGGTGAAGAAGAGCTTATCGCTGTCGAGGGGTTCCGGCAAAGGTTTCGTGTTCTTGGCTTTGGCATCGCTAGCAGCGGCGGCATCTTCTTGGGACTTGAGTTGGAGCCAGGGGGTCGATTCGGAAGGACGCGTGGTCTGGACGAGCACGTAGGATGTAAGGTATGGATGCGGCAGCTTCAGCACCGGCTCATTCGTGGAGGGTGTCGCCATTGTGATGGTCACGGAGGTGCAACGTGAGCGATAGATATTATTGGGTATGCAGATAAAGCTTCAATTGTTGGTTTCCTACGATCCCTCCCGAAAGAACTCTTCGATTTCCTAAAAGAATGTAGATACTGATACTGGAGAGGAAAATTCTTATTCCCTTACAGAAAAGCCGAAAGCTCTTCTTCGGCCAGTGGGAACGAATTACCTAGGTAGCTCATACAACCACCTGGTAGGCCGACATATTCCGCCATCACCCCGGTATATCACCCTGGTATATCACCCTGGTATAACACCCTGGTATAACACCCAGCTAGTGTCTGCTATAGCTTTACTCCAAGAAGCAGCTTTACCAGCATTGGCTAGATTCCCCATCGCTACCGGTACGGATCAAGTGTTGTAGGTAAGTACTCCAAAGTACAATACTTTATTTATTATTGAGGACTTTTTCTTCATTCCCACTTGCCATCTTCGTGAAAGTCTATCTTGTACGCTCCAAAAGTTTTCGTGCGCTAATGCAAGGGAATCCCCATAGCGCGGTCAACAGCAACGTGTCGCAACGGTCGCGCAGGTTGGCGTTCACAATGACAGCTGTTCTACCCTGTCCAACCTGTCTACATAGGTAGTAAGCCCAGTATGACCCTGAATAATTCGGAAGGTTGCGTATTAGGTGTGACAGTGAACCATACTCATGGTTCTTGGCGGTCTGCAGAGGCGGATCAGATAACTTTAAGTGGATGGATTGGATACAAAGTCCCCCCCAAACGTTGATGATGAAGAACAGGGACGGTGCGACCCATGCTGCCATGGTTAACGGCGGATCAGATAAAAACTTTTACGTTTTAATGGCGCCGCCGATCACAGTGTGGGGCCATTTCGGATCTGATAATTCTTCGTCGGACCGATATCGGCCATTGTAGTCCGTACCGCTGTATTCGTTACTTCGCTACAACTTACAATTGATGTCATCATCGGCGTACATTAAGATACAATGCCCCCTTATTTTGATATATCTAGCCATGAAAGCTGTCTTGACATAATTTATGCGTATGCTTAAGTGAGCTAATATTTATTATATCGTAATTGTTTGTAATGGTTGGTAGAAGTAAACCCGCTGAGCTAAGCACAAATAACAAGACACTGACTGAAGCTAAAGGTACAACATGAAAAGTTGAAAGTCAGAAACTTATAAACCTGACGATTGGCAGTTATCGAAATGAGCTGTTACTCGAGTTCTCAATGCCCAACCGCACGACTTGATGGAGGATATGAGAAGTTACGGGCCAATGGAGACCCTAAAATTACCCAGTCATAAATGTATCAAGCTCCAACACTACCAGTCAACGATTACAAAGTAGGTATAAACCAGAAAATATATCTGTTTTTATATGAGAGTTCGATGTACCAATATTGAAAATATTTGACAGCAGTTCTTTTCATTACTCGTGTGTGTTACGAACCTATACCTAGGTACTTAGGTATACGGGGTGTTTCGTGGGTTTCCTTGTTTGTTAACAGTACTCGTAGAGATCAGATCAAA
>MU388427.1:0-20762 GCA_022578535.1 Jackrogersella minutella
TCGATCGCCACTGCTTGCCTGATCGATATGATCGATGATCGAGTCGATTGGTCGACGATTGATCGCCGATTGATCGATCGATGGTAAAGCCTGCAATGAAGACATTCGACCTAGTGGCAGAGGGGCCAAAAGGGACAGTGTACAATAATTTTACAAGGTGGGCCGATTTTCAGACTTGCTAGCTCAACCTGTAGTCTGTCTATACATAATACGTGTAAGTTGCTATTAATATTTACCTATATATATATATATATATATATATATATCCAAGTAGTAAAAAAATGTATTAAGCGTGGCCTTTTCTGGTATTTAAGAATTGAGCGGTGGCAAAGTTTACTCTGTTATGTGATATATGATTCAGGGGCTAGCTGCTACCAAGCTAATCTACTTATATGATCCTAGCCTTCCCCTTCCCCTTCTCAATTTGGGAAGACGCTTTCTATTGTTTCTCCAACGGCGCTTTTTCACGGTCAACTTTTATAAAGGCGACAAAGGGAGATAAACGCACCAGAACAATAGTGCCTCCCCATACTGCAATCTTTGCATTTCCCAGGCGATATGCTTTAGGAAGCCACAATAGTCTCTCGCCTCCTTGAAGGATTCAGTCCTCGTCGACATGAAGATAGCCGACATCTTTAAGTGACGAGTGAAATTACAATCGACCACGGGAACTATCTAAACATTTACTATCCACGGAGAAGATTAACCCATCTGGGGGACGAGGAAGTCGATGCGACCATTCATCCTTTACAGAGTCCCTCACAAAAATCCCGTTCTGTACCGCGACAACCATGTTTCCATCCAGTGTTATTGCAATCTCCTGAAAATAGAATACCTCCGTTAGTGCAGTACTCAGTTGAAACCCACAAGTTGATCTTGGTGTTATATTTATGCTGCACCGCTGGAGCGATACGAGCGCTGTCTAGCGAAAGTAATACTTTTCGCAGCTGAAAATCCTCGGCTAGTGGTAACCTTGCTCTTTTTTTCTGATTCTACCTCTAATATATGGATGTATTAAGATATGCTTCCCGCTGACCGAAGGGCTGCCAGAGTACCTTTCGGTGACAACACAGGATATAAACCACTCCTCGTTCCTACACCCTTGAATCCTAACCTCCAGGTAACACTTCCACTCGAGAGAAGCGCTCTGATACCCCCAACATGGCCCTGACGTATAGCTGCAATAGCGTTTACGTTACTAATATCACCGCTTTGTGACAGTATCTTGTGACAAATTTCACGTGCCTGTTGCCTATGATTGTCGCGAACAATACGACCCCGCCGCCTGCCGTTGTCTAATAGAACATGTAACACCGGTACTGCCTAGGTAAGCAGCAACAATCACGTCTCTGTCAGAAAGGTACTCGAGCGGTAGTCAACCGATAAGTTAGCAAAAACTACGACCACGGCTACAGAAAGCCTAGAAGACCTCAGCGTCCGGGTTCTTAGGCATGGCACCAACCACGCCGTGACTATTCTTCAGAGGGAAAAATGGTCATTTCTAGAGGATCAAATGAATACTGGTTATTTATCAAGTGGATACAGTTCTTTCGAGAAGCTTGTCGGTAAGTGGCATGCTGGACTCTGTAATATACACTCTCCTTTATCGTACAACTGGGATTAGGGTTAGGGTTAAATATATTAAAATACTTTCTAATCGTAATAATCCATGCGAACGGAACAGAACGGAACATCATGACGAGCGTAGGCTTATTATATCTACTTTAACTATGGAATACTATCAATATAGATTCGAAGATAGCATGGTATGTATGAAAATGAGCATAATTCTCGTCAGCTTCCTTGTCACCCCTGTTCAAATAAGGGCTAGCCCGCGTCTAAGGCAGTTCATTATTTCCATCACAAATCAGCTCTCGCTTCCTCGCCAGCCCATGCTCGTCTAATCAACTCCCTTATAGGGCCCCTTTCAATGGGTCGAGGGTTCCAGTAAGGATTGCCCACGGCTATGTCGGCTGCTTTGTCTATGTCGCTCTCCTGCATTCCCAGAGCCTTCAACCCCCTTTCGACTTTGAGCTTCTGTAAGAGAATATTTAATCCTTTTGTAGCGTCTCCCTCGCTGTCAGGTAGCGCCGCAGCCAATGCCTCCATCGCTTTAGGGACCTTCGGGGCATTATATGACAGTGCATGAGGTAGCACTATAGTATGAGTCTCCGAATGTGGTAGGTTGAAACTACCTCCCAAAGTGTGGCAGAGTTTGTGATGGATAGACATGCCGACACTACCGAGACAGGTTCCGCAGAGCCATGCTCCGTATAATGCCGATGAGCGTGCCACTTGTGAGGACGGCTCAGAAATCAGGATAGGGAGAGAGCTCGCAAGCGCCCTCACCCCTTCCTGGGCAAGCAGGTTGATGATTGGATTGGTGTTTCGAGCATATAACGCTTCAACAGCATGCGCAATGGCATTGACACCACTAGTAGCAGTAAGACCAACTGGCAGTGTCATAGTAAAGTTGATATCGTATACAACAGTACTCGGTAGTATTTTCGGATCAGACCTAGTCGTTTTCCTTCCAGTATCCGTCTCACCCAGAATCGGCGTAACCTCACTTCCAGCATACGTTGTCGGGATCGTCAGATGAAAGAGACCTGTCCGGATACTAAGAGCCTTGCCCAAGCCGACGGTGCTGCCACCTCCAATAGACACAATAGAGTCAGCTCCTGAAGATCTGAGTTGCTCAAGCGCCTTCTCGGTAACTTCTACCGGGGTATGCATTGTTGCTTCGGTGAACACTCCTGAAACGACATCTCCAAGAACGTTCTTCAGCAGGTCGATATGACTAACCTGCTGAGGTGTACTGAGGAGAAAAGGTTTCGATACTTTTACGCGTGCAAGCTCTTCTGGTACCTTTTTAATAGTACCACTACCGAAAACGACACGGGCGGGGCTAGAATTGTATTCGAAAGCATCCATCTTGAAGACTTTTAAATAAATATGAGACTAAATTTCGAATGATGGCAAACGTATCACTCGGGGTCAAGACATACTTATTAGATTTAAATCGTATCAAATCTTTACCTACCATACCGGGTTAATGGGTTCCGCACGTGGCCAATAGCATTACAACCCGAGTCAAATTTCCACCGGAATCAAATGCCGACGCTGTGATGCGATGGGGTCGGCATCACTGAGTACGCTAGAAGACCATTCCCCGCATCGGGGGCAGAGGATGGACTTAGATATGGAGAGGATCAGCCGTTTACCGTTAAAGGGCTAAGGGTTCGATAGAAGACGAGTAGTCAGGAAAATATATAGGGAAAGGAATAGAAGCAAAAATCAAGGAGACTGGAATAGTTTACCCAAGTAGTTCAATGGGCATCTCGCGTTTTATTAGAGTGCTGTCGTAATGTCTTCAACTGTAAGGTCGACTCTAGTAAACGATTCAACAGAAACGAGACTAGAGCTTAGAAGCTTAAGGGGACGTCCAAGTCTAAATATTAGGAGTAGCGACGACGAAGCTGAAGCTGCGCCTCAGTCCTACTAACTTAAGATAAACAGAAACGTGTCATGACAAGTCATGACAATATTAGAAGCCTACAAATTTGTCGTGCCGTATTCAACAGCACTGTCTATATTGACAATTACAACAGCCGCCGCTACAGCCCCATTAACTTGCAATGTGTCACGAAAAGGAAAGGCGGACCTAAACACATTGAATCTGTGTTTTCTGTCGACAAGAGCCTGATCCAATCGGTCTAGCTAATACTTCAAGGATTCTGTGATGTAGGATCATCGTCACTGCATCAACACTCAAGTTTCAACTTACAAGAATGGCATATTGAGTTGACAAACATTTACGCATCTAACCGTTAGAGCATTGACACAATGTGAGAGGCTGGATACCCTCTCAAAAGTGCCGCCTTTAATTACATTCAGTCTCGGACTAAGACTACTGTGCATAAAGCACATTGCTATTGCATTTTACGCTTGAGTGGTGTGCTGGCACAAATTTCTCAAATCCGCAGACTAGCCCATCCCCATCTCTTTTCTTCACTCCACTAGACAACGCAATGCCATCCTTCCCCGGTCTCAACCCTGTGATAGCTCTTGCAACCTTTCCGTAATCTCCTAGAAATCTATGAGCACGCACGTCGTTACCTCGGACCACGCCGTGGCCCAGCGCGACTGCCCAAATGCCGTCGATCACGATGGCATGCGCCTCGGCATTGCGGTCGGGCTGTAGGAGCACTGAGTAGATGGGTCCCGAGTAGAGCACGACCTGGGGCTGGGCCGATGCGAGGACAAAGTCAGCGGGGAAGCTCCACTGAGCATCCATCCCGGCGTGATCGACCCGGATCGGATGCCACGGCGTGATAACGAGGTCACCGATCCTACACATGGTGGCCCCACGGACCATCGTCTTCAATACAGCCACGACGGACCTGCTGCCGACTGGCGTGCGTAGATTTGAACCCCGTTGAAGCTGACGGACAGGTACCTGGCGGCCATTGGCTAGCGTGGCCTTGCTCGAGCCAGTGAAGCAGGGGCCAGCTCGTCGGTTGAAAAACGACATGGTCACTTGATTCGTGGTGGCGACTTTGGGACAGGATTGCTTAGGAGGCGGGATTGAGTCGAAAGATCTGTCCAGAGAGTCTCTGCATTTAACGAAAAGGGGGCTTTTATTGTACATTAAGGGCCCGGCGTCCTTGAAGGAGTTACACCTACACCAACGAATCAGTCAGAACATAGGTGAAATCCAAAAATGGGAGCGGGCTCTAGAGATCTGTATCCACTAGCGAGGACTTACAACTGCTTCGCATGCGCATTCCATAGACTAAAAAAGTAGTGACAGCCCCATTGGCGAAAATAGGCCTCGCTCGACAGAGCCAGAGTTACCTGCCCTGATGGTAGGTCGCCTACGAGATCCTCCATCAGAGATTTATTGTACTCGTCGTCATAAAGCCTTGCCGGAATGTTGTCTAGCAGGCGCTGGAAGTCCGGCTGGTAACGCTTCGTGTTTATCTCCTTGCAAGTCTTGTATTCCCCGTCTTTCCCTAGAGGAAAAAAGGAGGAGAGGAATTCGCATATCATCGACCTACTCCTATGATAGGCAATATTAGATTCGGGAAGATCAGGAGCTTCTAGCACGTCCTTTGTACTGAAACCGCAGAATTCGACGGCTCTCATCTGCGAGAATGTGAGTGTTGCGCAGATAGTGATACTTCCCGCATTAGAATCGAACTGGATATTGAGTCCCTGACTATCGATGTTCTCGAGGTATATGTCTCGTGATTGGCCATATTGGAGGTTCCCGAGGTGGATTGTGAGCTTCATGTGGTCCGCTACATCTTGTGCCTGCTTGTCGATGGTTTTACCAGCTGTCGTTCTTAAATGAATGCTTTTTGGTGTGGTTAACTGAAGTGTGCATTTTGTCGCATATGTCGATTGAAGATGAGCGACCGCGTGGACGAACACAGTTCCCTGCATTTTATTAGCTATTCACTTCAATATTGACAGATATAGAGCTCGTACTATCATGCCGGCGTCAGGGATGAAAGCGTAGTTACCACCACCGATCTCTGCAATAGATTTCAACAAGCCCGACCTAATATCGTATCCAAAGCCAAAAGTATGGATCGTAGCTGGAAGAGATTCCCAAACGCCACGCATCTTTGGGACGTATCCTTGAGCAGGGCACCTATGAACTGTGTCAGTGGGCTCCCTCCGGCCGAACATTAGGGTACTATTCATACATGAAATTGGGCTGTCCATCTGTTAATATCATGACTGCAGGCACTCGACCTGTATCTTCTTCTCCCTCGAAAAGGTTAATCCCTTTTTGCATTCCATGCCAGAGGTTGGTTAAGCTATCTGGCGTCATGGCCTCGATATTAGATTCAGCTATCTTCTTGTTACTGGGTGTCATCAATAGTAATTTCTGGATCACCTATTCATTGGCCATCTTTGATTAGCAGACCTACACAGTACAGAAGGTGGAAGACTTGCCGTAGCATCTTTGCTATATGTTACGATTCCAAGTCTGTCCCCTTCATCCAAGGTGCTCAAGATTGTGCGCGCGGCATGCTTCACCATATCAAGGATCGACAGCCCAAAGTTTTCCGAACTTAGCTTTCCATCCTCTCCATTCATCTTCGCAGGTGCAGGCAGTTGCATACTTCCAGAAACGTCTATGACGAGCACGATATCGCATGGAACATGGCGAAGTGGAAGGCTGTTCGGGTTTTCTGGCGGTCGTACCCGAACGAGAATCCCATCTTTTGATTGTACAGAATGTATGCTCACTTGGACGTCTTCGGAAACTCTCCTATATGAAGAAGGGACTTCAGAGGGGTCTTCTAAGGAGTGCTCCCTTATTTTTAGGGTATTTTGTTCTTTGATAACCTTTGGAGCTTGTTAGTTGAAATTGGCGCAAGATCTTTGATATGACTACTTACCATGTTGATGCTGATAGTTATGTTACTGGAAAAAGAGATGATTAATTCTACACAAGAGAATTTTGGACGTGCTAGGTTTATATATACAAAGTGATGTTAATGGCCAAATCAGACAAAGGCAAGCAAGCGCTTTAGTTGGTGAGTTTTGTTGCCCATGAGGGTGAAATCAACTCGGCCTTGTATATGGACATGAATCACAAACTAAATTTGCTGGGAAACTCATGACATGGAATCATTGACTGAGTTGTATACAACCGTTCTAACTCATCGTCTCCAGTCATTTGTTTGTCTCCATTCTTCTATGTAGTGGGGGGGTGGGCAGTGGCTATGAATTCTTGAGGCAGCTAAACTAATAAGATCAGTTGGACTAATCTTTGACCTTCCTTAACTACAGGTTGTGGTCGAACAAATAGCAAACCCAGGACTCTTCCAGAACTAGCAGTTGGTCTGTTGTTTGCCTACTTGGCTTGCGAATTATGGGAACTGGAGTGGCTTATTATGGCGCTATATCATCTAATGAAGTAGAGCTAACAAGTGTATTTAAGCAATCATTACTACTTAGACGATGAGTGGCTACATACATATTTCTTGGTTTGGTGATGATATCATCCGTTTTTCATGACAACGATGCTCTTCGGAGCTAAATCAACTACTACCGGTGGCCTTGTGCCTTGCCTTTGTGAGAAATGTTTAGGTGTACAGCTTTGAAGGGATTGACAAAGCTACCACTTGGACATCACCTACGGATGGCGTAATAACTTATGAGAGAAACTCTAGCCTCAGCCGAGAATTGTGGGTTAATAGTAGTTCCAGACAGCCGGTCCCTAATGCATTGACTGCGCTCGGTTTCTTAATCTGGGGCAGCTAAGAAGTTAGTTGATACCTTTGGTAAGGATTCAGTTCAGTTTATCTTATTTTAGCAAAGCGTTTAAATGAAACCATGACAAAGATACCAACTCGTTGGACTATCCGAGTTGGTTAGCCACCTGTCTGCCTGTTAGCTAGTGGTTTAGCGAGGCTGATACGGTTCACGATCCCCCTGTTATGTCATGTATTGCCGTGCCACATTAACTTCAACAGGGATGCGGATCAGCAACAAAACTATTATAGGGACACTGCTCATTGGCTGATAATCAGCTGGATCTCGAGGCACAGCCAGGCCGGGATAGATAATTTGGCTCCCTTTTACCATATTTGCACCTCGCCAATCTCATTAAGATGTTAAAGCTGCTCGACTACTAGTGCATAGTCTCGGCTTCCACAAAATTTGTCTCCCTCACTTAACTTTCTTGAGAGGGGCAATAGCGGAAGCTTCCATAACAACATTGGCAGATTGGTTAATGCGCATTCTTCCGAGGCGCCCTGGGAGGCCTAAGAACGCTAAAGCTTTAGCAAGTTGACAACACATGGTAGCATGGATACTGGGAGACACCGCCAATGTCGCCGTGGAGGTCTACATCGACGAAATTTCACATAAGCCCAGGAATAATATTCTATAATGATAGACATACAACGAATGTACCCTCACTCACAACGCCTTGAGCCAATACGAGATACTACATGGGCCACCGCTTAAACAAAAGGAACAGAGGTGGATTGAAGGTTGCCAAATCACTACAGCGCAGTAAGGTTCGCACATGAAGCGCTGACCATAGGTTCGCTGTGAATAAATAAACTATCGTACATCCTATTATAACAATAGAGGCCACAGGCGAGGTATGTATGATACGGGAAAATAAATGTCCAGACCAACCCCTAATAGATAGAGAAAACCCTTGAGCGCCGTTGCTGTTCTTCGCCGCATATCTATTACTATTACCATTACTAGCACCATCGCTAGGACGCCAAGCCAAGCCAACTAAATCGCGATCTTGGTGAGACAGAGCATTTCCAAAGTCCGACCGCAAGACAGCTGACCGCCCGCGTGTGCTAATGTCCTGCGTGGCCCATCCGTATGAAGATCTAGCCCCGCCGCGACTTCGAAAAAAAGAAGGGGAAGAACCTATGTCTCGTTTAGCGACGTTCGTCTTAAAGGACGGCGGCGAGCATGACCTACTCTCACCGCTGCGAGCCAGCTCAGCTCAACGGCACTCGGAGCATTCCTTGTGCTTGCACCAAGTACAGTCCGTGTTGATGACGAAGATGCCTCCACATTTGCAACAGTGGGCCGCATACATGATGGATAGGTAGGTGACTAGCTTGAAGTATTGGATACGTCGATGATAAGATGGTAATAAATACAATAATATAATGCGTATTTATGGCAAAAATTGTCTTTCTTGGTGTTAAAATTATGTCAAAGCAAGTTGAAGGGGAGTATGGATTTCAACTGGAAAAGTGTGCGAGTGTCCTCGAAGGCTCCCGCCACGGGACGCCGACCTGATATACACGGCGCAAGGGCGAACTCTCCCTTCACAGTGGGAGTAAGTCAACCAAAGAAACCAAAAATCAAAACCAAAAAATATCGCAAACCCTCGTTTTAGGTAGGCAGTCATAATTTCCACGCAGGGTCCAGCGAACGACCTGCGCGCAATTTGCACCACAGAGAGCTACCCCGCAGGGAAGCCCAATTCACGGAAACGAATCACAGCTTGCGGGTAAGACGCAGTAGGGCCTAAGAGGAAAAGGCTGAAGGTTAGGGGTTGATCGTGAAGGATCAACTGAGGGCGTGACCTGCGATTTCGCAGCCATGCCGCACCCCACGTTTTTGTTCCTTCCCCGACGCCAGACTTCCTACTGGTGCGTTCCATTTCCTTAGACCATCGCAACACATAATCGCGAGGGGCCATACGATGGTGGTGGCGACGGTGCTGACGACTAGTAGACTCTCGCCTTTGGGACCCTATTGGCCGCGAATCTGCGGGAAAATTCGGGAGTTGGAAATGGCACTACGGTCATCATCTCTGGGGTAAGAGAAAGCCGCGCGCATGGACCGGAAAGTGCTGCGTACCTAGGTATGAATCGAGAAACGTACGGCAGGCATGCCACTCGAAGCAACCCGCATATGGGTAATCTGACCTCATCCGAGCTCGTCAACGTTCATCGTGTATGAAGCTCGATGGGTAAACCATCAGCTCTGTAGCCGTGCCCAGCCGTGCTTCAACTCCAATGTCTTTCTTCGCTGGTTCGGATGGGATAAGCAACGAACACCAAGAGGTTGAATGACGTTTTGGTCTACGGGGGAGCGATTTGGGTTGTGCACATCGTTGGCCGATCTGCTCGAACATTACATAAATATTCGAAATCTGTCTAGGTAGTTAGTGTAGCATTCGTAACGGGATTCCGTGTGTACTTTACATGTGCTGCGTCCTTGACGCCGCGATAGATTTGAGGTGTGGTTTTGATAATACGAATTTGTCCACACCACCTTGTTTTCTCTTCTTAAAATGGTGCCCTCGG
Source organism: Jackrogersella minutella (assembly GCA_022578535.1). Classification (NCBI taxonomy): domain Eukaryota; kingdom Fungi; phylum Ascomycota; class Sordariomycetes; order Xylariales; family Hypoxylaceae; genus Jackrogersella; species Jackrogersella minutella. Next base: position 9,816 of record MU388427.1, read on the forward strand.
TCTTAGACTGGCACCCTTCGATGTTTATTCATAGATGGATATTGATTAAAGTAGTAGTCGTAGCATTCCATGTATCTTAACAATACCAACTAATGGGATTCAAGTGTGATTACTCCTATACATATAATCGTATCTCATCACAAACTCAACCGGAAGTGTTCTAGTATCTAAGAGGACCCTTGTCCTAGAATAGGTAACATTTCCAGGTTGAGCAGAACGTGGACCACATTTTCCACGTGGTAAAGGCTTACCTTTAGAAACACCCCCTGTTATGTAGTCATCTGTGAGGCATTCAGAAGGTCTCCATGCGTACAAACCGCAGAGGTGCCTAAAATTAATAAATCCGAGTAATTGTTTGTGTGTCATGATTGCAGAATAACCAAGGATCTTCGCTCCGTGGTACTGTGTTACAATGTGATGCATGCGCGATGAGTCTACTGAGCAATCTACTGAGCAACTAATACCGTCTGTACCGTATCATATTTATTGACTCTAAATGGGGCTAAGACAGTAAATCCTCCTACTCTAGGAATTAGAATATTAATACCAAAAGAAGGTATGTATAGCCATCTGCTTATACCTTTTTTCCCCCTCCGCAGTCCTGCATTGCCTATGACACGTGCTGTTAGTAGCATATCACCAGTGTAGTACCTAGGTATCGTTTTTAGTAATGTGTCTCAAGGCCCTTCCGTAGAATGAAGGACTAAGGATTCTTTAGCGGCAACGAAGATCTCTTGCCGGTAATAAGTAATCCAGGCGTGCTAATGCTAGATGCAGCAGGGGCTACTCTTTGTTGGGAGCATGTAGCAGTAACATAATAAATGGTATCACGTTCGCTTTCGGATGTTGCTCGACGTTGCTCAACATATGTGTCTATGATTTACGTGTGAGGTTCATGCACAGAACCGCCCGTATGCCGGTAATGTCGCTGCATGTTTGCTTGTATCGCTGAACTAACATCCCTTACTTTAAGCGGCTTATGGAACTAATAACGGGATGGTGATAGGACGTTGATATGTGTTTATCAGAATTTAAAGCTTAGACCAGTCTCGCTCAAGACCCATTCCGAAGTCAAGTTCGCGTGTCTATTCATCAAGAACTTTACCCTCAGTTCTAACGATGCCTATTTTAATGTCAGGTAGGTAAGTAGGTCGAGGAAGATATCTAAATGGTTTATCAAGTTAAGAATGTTATATTGCTTATGATGCTTTATGATACAGGAAATGGTATTCTGTTAAGGATATTCAGAATAGCTGGGGTACCTATGTACTTACTTAAGTAGGCTCAAGTGAAGTAGATCAACAAGTAGGTATATGTATGTTAAAGAAATATTTACTTTATTTTATCCACATAGCTTAAACTCGAAGATCCAAGGGCTTACAATCGAGATCTCGCATCTTATTATACCAGAGGTATGTAAATTAAAGATGCAAGATATTTGGGATGCTTGAAGCGGGCCGTCGACTGCGGGGAGAGGTGGATTCCAAAATCCGCGCTGCCATGGTTTTATTATATCTTGTTCTTTACCTATTATAATACTACTACGTACGTTAACAGAACGAGTTATTTGACGACGGAGAAATTTCAAGGTCCCCTCATGTGTCTGTTGCTTCATCGTATAGTACGAAAACGGGGACCTAAGCCAGCCAACGAGGTAGTCGTCAGATCCCATTTGCATGATAAGGGGAGGGAAAACGACAAGATTCTTCTAGCTTTGACCCTGCTGAGTCGCATTTCGCTATTCACGTAGTACTAAGATTTCGACTGGCGCAAACTAGACGGCTTGGTGAGCAGTACATCTAACTCAAGCTCGTTAGAATTGGTAAAGTGAGATGTGATAGGTAGGGACGTAAAGATATCTTAGAATACCCCGCGTCATGTTTCAACTGTGCCAAGGTCAACGCAAAGACATTCTATATAGTATTCTGTTTTGCATTAATATGTTCAGTTTTGTTCTCGTCTAAGGTTTCCAACTATTAACAGATCTCAAGTCCGGAACCCCATGACGTGCTAGGATCCTTTCGTATTAAATGATCTATGGGTGGCATTCCAAGTATTGAAGTAATATGAGATAAGGAAGGAAACAGGAAAGAGATCAAAGAATGAAAAGAAAATCCACATCCGTCGATACATACCTAGGTACTAATTATGTACATAGGTAGCAGAATTTGTCGATGACAGAACGGGGCGCGGATGCTACCCACCCATTTTAGGGGGTAGGGGGTAGACAACTCAGGGGCTAAAGCCTAACGCGGTAAAGCACCAGGAACAGAAGTGTGATTGGGCCGCGGAACATCGAAGCTTTGAGTCAACCCTTCCTTTCTGGTACTTATAGCGCACGTCGGCGCATCAATCACTCTGTCACTTTGGTTGCAATGTCATAGTGTGGTGTAGCTATGCATGTGCGAGATATTGTAAAGCACTGTGTAATCATGTATCTCTTATGTTGCCGAGTGTTGACAGGCTGACAGGTTATGGGACGAAAGAATTTACACGCCGATTCCTACGAGCCCCTGAATTTTCGACTATACCCCCTTATTACGAATCAGCTTCGAGTATCCAAGCCTTTCTACGCTGTTGGGTTTAAAGATTATTGCATAGTGAGGCGTAGATAGCATCATATTATCTTTACCTTGGACGATGTATCTTGTAGTTTTGGCTAATGAGAGACAATAACCACAAGAAGTGGTATATATAAAATAAAAATATAAGGGGAGGATATGAATTTGAAAAGAGCTTTTACTTCGACTTTCGAACTTTTGAAAGTTGTGTAAGAGGTAGGTAGTCATATTTATAACATATTTATAACCGAAACGGAACACGATTGGTTATCATAGGCACCTGGACAGAGAGCTGCGACTTAGTCAAAATGCAAGCCTGATCATCCGATCTAGTCTGAGCGATTGTGATTCGATAGTTGAACGGGTGAGTGGGAGATGGGGGGGACGGGTGATGTGCCGTGGCTGCATTGGCTCGACTCGAAATGTCTTGACACATATTAGTAGATGGATTATTCCTTAGCTTAATAATTAGTCAGTCTGAGCTAGCTATGTACGTAGGGTCAAAAGCTGGGCAGAAGCCATAAGCAGTAATGTAAGAGTTGAAACAGCCAACTCCTTTGAATCACTCTCAGAAGTGAGTGGCAAACTGCCATATTTTTAACATAAGATTAGAAGATCAATGTGATGGCAATGAGAGGCTGAAATGTTACCTGCATGGCCGCTGAATGCTACTCCCCAGATGGATGATGATGTTGTGTGACTATGACAACGTCAGAACGCCATCGAGTTTCCAAAGGATTATACATACGTACCTACTTAGTTGCCTAGCATACTTGGACATGTTAGCCAATCTTGATTATCGATATCTTGTTCGAACGGAATAGTCGTCGTTTTGGGTTCTTTCTGTTTAGTTATTATTACTTGCATCTTATAATATTAAATACCGTACGTAGTAAAGCTGAAAGGGATACCCACTACATAATGACAACAAGGATTAATTAATGAAGCACTGTGGCGGTCACGTTCTAGAAGAGTTAGTCTTTAATATTTACGAAAGCATGTATGTATGTGACGAGTTATCTTAACATGGGGCTAAGCTGGCTTGTTGGAAAAGTAAATATATCCTGTAATCCTGTAAATATCTACAAATATCTACATAAGTTCGTGTAATCTGATGGTTTTCCGTAAAAGACCTGTGAATAAAAGGCGAGTTTATACCTATTATTTACTTGGATAAGTCATTAAATATGCGAAAGTTAAGAATAGGTACCTTTTCCCATCTCTTTTTCTTTCCATTAAGGTTGCGCTAAGAAAGAATTCCAATCAATAGCGTTGTGCTTCCCGTGTTGCATGTAAGTACCTAAAGCAACCAAGCCAAGCAATATTCCACTAGAAAACGTTTAATAAGCCAAGCAGCTGCCAGGTTAAGCTGTTCATTATTATTTGACCCTCCGTTTCAAGTAAAGTAAAGCTAGAAAAAAGTTCTTATCGTAAGGTATTATCTTATCAATTCACATGTAATACCATAGGTACTTGGGAATCTACATAATAATTCAATGTTTTTACTTTCTTCTACTTATAGGTACTTAGGTAATACGGGGTAATGATGTAAGTTTTCCAATCACGGAGATACGCGATCTAATGCGATAATAGAAAAAAAAGTTTTCTTTGGGGCTCGTTGCTTAAAGCTGCTAGGTAGACTCGGTTCCATTAAAAAAGTGTGGAAATATACATGGGAGCATAAAAGTAACAAACGAGAGACAGTATAATTTCCCAACGGATAACACTGGCAACATTTTCATCCTATCCATGTTCTGTTAAGCTAAGTACCCTGGTTGGTCAATGCAGGAGCATTACACTACCTGGTATGTACATACGTTTATGCAGGGGAAAAACCTAAGTACCTAGGTAAGCTTCATTTTCAAGGTTCTTGGCAAGATCCATCAAGGATAGAAGTTACTTAGGTACATTACACTAGCTAGATAGCCCCACTGACCCATTTCCACCCGCTCGGTTTTTTTGGGTGTTTTTTTTTTTCCTTCTTCTTTTTTCGCCTTGACCCCATCACTCACTTGTTTTTGTCTCGTCTAATCTAGCTTCTGGTCCGTGTTGAGTGATCAGTCTACACTAGTGTACCTCTCGTTTAGTTACTACCTAGTTAATCAATTCTTTCTTTTCCCTCTCTCATTTCTCCTCTATTCTTCCTTCGGCTTTTGTTCGATTGTTCACTTTCCCTACGGCGACAATAACCCTCACTATAGTCACTCCTTTAACCTCAATACTTGGGTGGCTCTTCGAATCGACGCACGGGCAAAACGGTCGAGTCAAGCAATTTAAAGAATCAACTCTCGATTATCCAAGATACTATCTACAGAAAGGACGACAAGACTTAGCTAGGCGAGAGGGGAGATTAATCTTCATTGCTGTGATCCTCTGGCATTCGACAAAGAGACTGAAGCAAGTCCCATTCCACAAGATCTTTCCAATCATCTCTCATTCCATTAAATTTTCCCCTCCACGAAAGGGTGTCCCGAGTTGCGGATCTTGCAGGTTCGCCAGTCACAACATCGGATTGCGACATTCGTATGTTACAATTTTATCCTGCACGAACGAGCCTTTAGTCTTCTGTTGTGCGACAAACCAGTAAATCTGAAGTCTGCAATATCTTCCAAGTACGACGACGACGACGACGACGACAAGAGGGTTACGATACCTACAGCTAGAAAAGTATACCCTTGGGATATATTCTCTCTCATTTATCTTGTCTTTTAGGACTGGGTCACTCAATTTAATTGGTTCATTCCGAGAAAGAGACAGGGTTATCTCTATTTGATTGTCTGATCGTCGTCCGGCCCATCTTCAAATATTCATGCTCTGATTTCCCTGGGACGACTTAGCTTGCAAGATTCTTCCCACTATTGATCTGTGAAACGCTCTCGATACAGGTTTATCACCTGCTCAGGTACGATCTATTTTTTTTCTTCTTAATTTTCATTTCGATTTTGCTATTCCAAGTTTTTATTTTTCTTCAGGGGCTATTCTCTCTGCGATTCTAGGACAGGGGGCAGGTCGAGATTTCTACCAATCAACCTGCAGTTCACCTAAATGTATCGGATACCCCCTGAACACACCTAAGCCTGGGTCCGCGTTGCTAGTGCGAAGCCCCCCTTTTCTTCCCAGCTATTTTCCCCCACACACGACATCTCATAACATCCCAGCTAACTTGACTAAACCATAGATCCTTTTTCTTTGCGGAACAAACCCTCTACGTTCATTTACTCGATTTCCGGGACATTTCGCCTTTCCCTTATCTGTCGATGGGTATCGAATTGCAGGTGCAAGTTTAACCAGAGTCGATCATTTTTGCCAGCTCCCATTACTTTCATTAATGTCATACAGGCGGTGGTAATATCGAGGTAGTCTAATTCGGAATCACGATTCCGAGGTTTCATCTCATACCGGACGAGGAATATAGACAATCGCCAGTTATTCGATCACGTAACGTGGGACCCGGTACGATACAATCCACGATGAACCGATTTAGGACTAAGAAGAAGGTCAAGGAGGAGATTTCAACCCCTCGGCCTTCTCAGGATTCTGAATCGTCCATGCCCTTCCGGCCATTCAGAAAAGGGAAAAAGATTCAGGAACCAGAGAAAGTCGAGATTGACCTGTCCACAGCATTGCCCTCCACTGATGACTTCCGAACAAGTTTATTAATGACTGGACTTTCGGCTCGGTTTTCAATGTTACGGGAACAGGACGACCCAAATACGAAGATCGGCAAAGCCAGCGATGACAGCGTGCTGTTTCCAAAGAGACAATCTAGGTTGGACTACGGGGGATTCCGCGGCTTGGGAGACATTGCAGAGGTCGAGTCGATCAAGGCCGCTGCCCCTTTTGCTCGGCAGGAGTCTTACCATTCGGACGATGCAGATTCGTTCACCGCTAGTAGTGTCATGGGACGCTCCAAACCGACCGAGGGTAACAACCTATTTGGCGGGCGCCAGAAGATATATAAGATTCCCGTCGGTACCAATCAATCGAAAGCCCCAGGTGGCGGAATGGGTGGCAGGGCCTTGTACGATGATGATGTGGCGCTATCGGCTTTTCAAAAATGGAGACAGGCCGAGAGGGAGCGCAAGTCATCCGAGGAGGAGAGAGAAGGGGATGAAAGGAGGAATTGGGGCGAAATGGAAATAGACACTCAACGAGCTGATTCACCCAATCTTAGCAGCTACAACAAGAAGCGGGAGACCTCATCGACGACGTCTTCTGTTCCATCGCAGGCTAGGAACTCGACCGCCGCAACTTCGGTAACATCCTCTCAGCGCGCCCCGTCGTTGAAAGATTGGCAACCATCAACAACAACCGCGCCTTCGGTGGAGAGAACAGTGACTCGCACGAGACGACTCTACGAGTCTGGGCTCAACAACGACATTCATGAACAGCAGTCTTCAGCACTATTTCGTATAGACACCTTAAGCCGACAACGTACATTCGGCACTCTAACACCCGACCTAGCTCAGAATTCTCCGTCGCCTACAACAATCGGGTTCACGGATAGGGTTGTTGGGGAGCGGAAGATCTTGGCTAAGTCTAGCGCGCCAAACCTGCGATCGATGAGCCCCCCGACTACCGCTTCCTCAGCCGGTACTCCAGATCTAGGCGTCCGTGTACCTAGTGCGACTGAATTGAGATCCAACTTCGGCGGGGCACCACCATTGAGTCCTCCCATCAGCGAGACCGAGGAAAACTCTATGCTATCAATCCACCCTAATGACCTGGGGAAGGCTACCGCTCTTGGTGTCTTTCAAAAACCTTCGCAACCCTACGACGAGTCAAAATACGCTCAACGGCAGTTGCAACGACAGCAAGGACGAGGGACGCCTACGGAAAAGTCTCGGGACGAACCGGCTACAGCTTCGATAAACAACGGATCTAGTTCTTCATTAAGCCAAAAGACGAAGTCAGAATCCCGAGCTAACACATCGTCAAACGAAGAACTTTCGACTTCTTTCCTAGCCGATCCTAATGATTCAGATTGCTCCCCTTCAGTATCACCCAGGCCTGTTCCGTCTCCTCAAGTCTTTTTGAGACGGCCGTCGGATCGTGAACATCCTGCTTTTCGCGACTCCAGTATACCGACACCTTTCTCGCTAGATTCAAAATCTAGCGACGAGCCTTCGCCGATCGCAGAAAACTCATCATCTCTCTCCCCAGATCCGAGAGGGCTCTCGCCTGCAGATTCTCCCACCTTGGGTCCGGCTCCAGGTTCTGGCCTGAGCGGCATGGTACGACAGCATCTCCGAGGTGACAGCAATGCTTCCTCAATTTATGGCGCCGTGCCTGCCACATCTGGCTTGGAATCTCGCTTTCCGGCGGATCCGGAGGCTTCACAGGATTTTCATGATTTGGGGGGGGCTACAAACCCGTGGGATCTATCGGATAATGGCCGTGGTTGGAGTTTGGACTTGGATGTTAACGAGCCTATGATGGACATCCAGTCTCGATCTTCCAATGTTCCTGACACTGAGGACCTTCCCGAGACTAGCCCTAAAACTATACCGGGTAAAAGAGATGACCGAGACGAATTTGCGAGCCAGCTTGCTGATGGCGCCCGCCGAGTACGTGAGCGTTTGACTACATATGTCGAAACCGACAGTCGTTCTACCTCTCCTCATGGGCTAGGCGACTCTATGGAATCTACGAGAGACCAGCAGCCGAGTCTACGGCAAAATGGACTGGGCCTCCTGCGGCCGAAAAGTAGCCGCGGATCGTTGATCGATCGAAGTCGAGATGCCTCACAGTCTAAGGCAATGAAGATGCTTGGCCTCGGAACATCGAACAGTTCGCAAATGGCAAGCTCATCACGCGAGCCGTCAAGAGAGGAACAGGGCAGAGGGCAGAAGTCATTCGATTATAGTGAATCGGAGGATAAAGCCAACGGTACTGAAGAATCCCACGCTGGTCTGCGTGCGTTTAGACAGGCAAGACGTGAACTACAGAAGATGAAGGAGTTAGAAACACAGACTAGGCACCAGCAGCAAGAAGAGCCTGTTCTAGATGTCAACTCCGTTCGGTCGACGCCGTCTAGGGAACGTCAATCTGGACGACAATCACCTGAACGAGAGCGAAAACCACCCCCTGTATTTTACCAGCAACGCTCAGCAAGTCAGGAATCATCAACGCAGGGGCACCAAGGCTTTGGATATCGAGAACAGCCAAGGTCTGAGCGCGATAGGAGTGGTTCGGATTCTAGCAACAACGACGGGCGATCTGGTAGCCGGCAGAGACGGCCTATGAACAATGCATCTAGCCGTGGTAACTTGCAGGTTGGTTCGAATGGTACCGCGACGCGGCCTCCAATGCGTTCTCCTGGTCTCCCTGGCACGGATATTAAGCGATCACCAATTATGCCTCCGCAGCCGTATCCTGGCTCTACACAGGCAAAGCAGTCGTCCACGTCGAATGGCAATCTCCATGTCCTAACATCCCGTGTTTACGATTCCAGCCAAAACTCTCCTATATCTCCTATGCCTTCTCCGTTCTCCCGTAACCCGTCCAGTCCTGTTACACTTCCTTCGTCGCCCCGACCATCAGGTTCCCCCAGTCGCAATCATGGTCATGCAGGTTCTCACTTGAACGATACCACCAGACGCAGAATCAAAACTAAAGACATATCGGACCCGACGTTTGTCATGTCCACCTCCCGAGTCCCGACGGTGGCCCTGCCCGAGGCCGTGCAGAACCGCTCTCGCAGCAACAGCCGTACGGCCCCGCCTCTGCCTCCTATCAACCCAAGGCGAAGACAGGAGTTTTCCAGCACTAGAGCCGTCTTCGATAACCTCAGTCGTCGCAACGATAACAGTGCCGACAGCAGAGATGACGGTTCAAGGGCTGAGCGCAGGCGGCAACGTCCGACGGCAGCCGATGCTTCCGGCAGCCAGTCAAGGATGCCCAATAATGCATCAGCCGTTCATGCTGGTTCCCCTACATCTAGACAGGTCGTAGCAAAGGGGGCAACCCGTCCCGATATGGGTTTGCCGGGTGGTATGATCTAATCGATCAGACCCGAGAGCATCGCGTTCGATCCCCACCACCGTTTCTCCTTAATTACGGAGCGCTTGCCCCCATTGAACATTCACGAAATGTAATGAGATACCAATTTCACATTATTTCTTGCTCCTCACGAAATTAGTGTTGGACGGTCATTGTATATCCTGTAAATTCGAAGTTTGCTCCCGGCGTAACACATCTCATGTTTCTTTCTTTCTAGTTTTCGGTACACGGACTCGCATGTTGCTTAAGCATCGGGCTGGCCTCGGAGTTGAAGCTGGAGGCAAAACTACTATCTAATTGGCAAACTGGAGCTAGGGCGTGGTCAAGACGCAGCTTTAGTATCAAAGGCATCATATATCCGGGGTATCTGCAGGGAAGGATCAAAAGGCGTTGGGTCGACATTGTAAAAATACAAAACAAGGAATTTACTGTCTACTTACTAGACGGTGAATAATTGCCTCTATCGTCGATAGCGTCCTAAATTCTACTGTTATCTGGCTGGAGTTAAGACGTAGCATTGAGTTTCCCTTCATGAAAATATAAGGAAATACATACATATCATCCATATCCCCTAATATTAGGTGTTTTTGACATTGAGGATATAATTGTGAAATGGGTATATGTCATGGAAGTGTCCATGATTTGCCTCGTATCCAATTAATGGTACGTGACGCCGTAGTAGCCTAAGTAATTCATAAGACTGATCTGATAGAATCCAATCGACATATATGAATCGCAGTCGACGTCATCACCACCGTCATTTCTCCTCTCCCATTTCTGCCGAGCACCCATATCGTGTATTGCATCATGTCGACTATACGCGCCGACTATAACTTCCACGTCTTGTTCTTTCCAAGAATTCCTGAATAAACCGATCGACGACCAGTGCCGAGATAAAGGGGTGTTTCGAAGTAGGCAACAGGCGATCAGTTCTGGGCACTATATGTTTAGCGGTTGTACGTCAAAATCCGGTTCATATTTCTCTTCTCTTCCCCCACGATATGATTGTGGTTGTTGATAGCATGAGTGACGCGGTACCTCCATGAGATTTATCGCGTGGGCGGTTATCACAATAATACCACGGTCTATCTACTAGGATTGACAAGGTGAAGGGTTATATACAAGTCCAACCACCATCGCTATACTATGCTGTCGAGTATGTGAGGGGTTTAACGACCTGGTATTAGAAGTGCCCAACAATTTCAAAGTGTGGCTTCGCTTTTCGTATGACGTACAGTCTGTCATCCAGTAAAATCATTAGCCATAGTCGGCTTCATATTTTATTTTATTTATTTATTTATTTATTTATTTATTTATTTATTTATTTATTTATTTATTTATTTATTTATTTATTTATTTATTTATTTATTTATTTATTTATTTT
>MU388427.1:20860-32380 GCA_022578535.1 Jackrogersella minutella
TAGTTTTGGAGCAGAGGTACGCTACCAAAACACTCCTCATTCTGCCAGCGCCCCAGGTATCATCATAGTATCGCGTGGTTCTGATGATGATATCGACAACACCGCCACTGACACAGCAGCTGGGAAGAGCATGACCAAAGCTTTCAACATCTCGCAGTTATTGGTATCAGATAATGTGACTGACTATGCATCGGGTGGTGAAGTCTCGGGATGGGGTCTAAGAAACTCCGTTGGGGTCGAAGAGGACCCTACAACCGGTGGTATTATAAGCTGCACGCCTCACGGGGCTCTATGTGCCTACAGTCCAACCTCTTTACTAGTGGTCCATCGAGAACAGACATTTTGAAATTATCTACATATTGTTGCGGACACATGTACGCAAACTATCGCTTGCATGGACGATACCCCCTTTCATATCGCTACTGGCAAATGTGGCTGAAATAGGTAGACCAGGCACGAGCAAATGTGTCTTAAGCTAGATACATCATTTTAGGTAGATACTAACACAGGTCAAGACGCTGGGGACATATGTTCCTTTAGAATGTAATATATATTCTATTGCTAAGTTATCTCGTATCTGAAGTATCCTATGCCTTAACTGGGAGATTTCTAAGGCACGAAAACTAATCTTCCCTCGCTCGCTAGTGACGCGTCGCTCCAAGCCGTACCGATATCCTTCAGTGGACGAGAATTAGCAGAAAGTAGCTTCCACTGGGCCATCGTTGGGATCAACGTGTGTAGTTCTTTCTGCAGCGCCGATATGCTCCAAGACCCAGCCCCAGCGCCACGAATGGTCAAGTCAAATGACCTGAGGAGGTGGCTCGGGATGTCGGCAGTCCTCTGTGCGAGACTGCCGATCTCGACATACTGCACAGGTTTCTTCGTCTTGCTCAGCGACGACAGCAAGTGAACGGTGGCGTCCCCGTAGACGTAGTCTAAGACGAGATCGCAATCATGCACTTTAGAGAAGTCGGTCTCGGCCACGGGGTCTCGAAGCACGAGGTAATCGTCGAGGCCGTCGACGGCCTCTAGAGTAGCGGCGTTTCGGCCGACGCCGATAATCTTGCCGGCCCCTAAAGCCTTGGCAGAGCAAGCGGCCAAGCGGCCACTAGCGCTTGTCGCGCCGATGATGACGGCTGTGAAATCCTTGGGTAAGTTGTCGGTACGGTTGGTGATGGCCATCCAACTGCTCATAGCAGGGTTGACACTCGCGGCGAAGGACACGGGGTCGACATTGCGTGGGAGCGGGTAGAGGACAGATTTTTCGACATTGATGCGCTCGGCAAAAGTGCCCCCTTGAAGAGTAAAGAGGTAGTATATATTTCCAGTAGCCTCATCCTTGCCGACGCAGTCGACGCCAACGGTGTGAGGAAGTTCTCTAGCTGAATAATGTAGGCCCGAGGCGCGAGAACGGACTACTTGATGAGCGCCTGCAGCCAAGACCCGAAGTTGGATCTGATTTTCTGACGGCGCAGGCGGATCATCAATCGTGACGTACCGCGGTCCTTCAGGCCAAGATTGAACTTGTGCGATGTGCATTCTTATTATTCTTGCTTTTATAATTATTCGGTTTTTTGCTTTCTTCCCTGGATGATTTTGTTGCCTTTTTCCAAGGTAAAATTAGAGCGTCGCAGCTATTGTCCCTAGATTTAAACAGCTCGAGGCATCTAACTTATGTATGAAATTTCGAACTCCTCGGGCAATCATTCCTATCATTTTTTTTCGTGCTGTAGGAAGACACGTTGGGTTAGTATCATGCTGACGGGCGTTCAAGATTAAATTAGCAGCCAATCTGCTGTGTTGCCTACGATCCGACAGTGGGCATAAATTTATATCGGCAAGTCGCGACTATGCCTCTATACATAAAGGAACAGAAGGATGCAAGCCAAGAACACGAAAAGAGTGATTGCGGGTGCTCACCGCATAGAGGCCTAAGAGGAATACATATATGCATGTAATTTGCGTGTATTCATACATTTACGCATACCTATTGGAATGAAACGGAACCTGTTGGACCCAATTCACAGAGTGTCTTGCATTCTCTGCGGGTAAGAATCCTCCAACTGACTAGGCTACAAGATACCAAGCATTCAGTAAGAGATAGGACCGTTTTGGCTGATCGCTCGGTGTAAGCAAATGGGGGCGAGGGGCTATCTTACAATACCCACAGGTGGACAGGAGGGAAACTCGTAGCTGCATATGACTCGTCTAGTCGCCTTGTGTGTTTCTTTCTCCTGCAGCACATCTGCCCGACTCGAGAGCGGAGCATTTGGGAAGATCTTTATATGTAATACCTATATAGACATAGCCCTAAATAGGTGTTAGGTTAGTTATGTAACTTATGGTATACGGGAGCTACTTTGAGGTCGGTGACGTAGGCATGGTGGTCAATAAATCAATGCCTAGATAGTTGGAGAGGCGGTGACGGAAAGAAGAATACCTAGGTATATATGCATTCTATAGGAATATTAGGTACGGTAGGTAGGTATTTACGATGATGGTATGCTGGAGATAATGGCAGCCTGGTAATAGTAAGGGAATTATAACGGGCATCCATTACCCTTTTCAACTTGTAAGCACGGAAAGATGGCAGCAAATCAGCAACACACTTATTAACGACGAAGGAGAATGTCGAATCATCGAATCATGTCTAGTTTCACCAGCCTCGAGATCTTCATAACTCCGCAATGAGTAGGAAAAGACACCCCGCGCAGCCCGCGCAGCCCGCGCACCAAGCCCTACCAGCCTAAAAGGGGTTTAGCTGAGAATCCTAGATGGTCCGTTCCAGGCATACTCGGTCTGTTTTCTAAATCAAGAGGGGCCGTTTTGCAAGTGCTTAAACCGAGTCCTTCTGTGCCACAATCTTGCTTTGTGATGTAACCAAGGATTTAATATAGTTTAGAGGAATACTATACACTACCCTCGTTTCTAACCAGTTTGAAAGTCGGTTATCAGGTATGAAGGAGGAGGAGAGGAGAGGAGGAGATCAAAAGATTCATGAAATATATATACGAATAAATATAGGAGGTGGTAAGAACTTGAGATGTCGAAACCGGAGGTGTTATTTCTCTTCCTGAGGCCTGAAAAGAAACGGAAACATAACCCCCTCCCTCCTCTTGAGTTGTCTCTCTTCGAAACCATATTCGAATCCTTCGAAAAGTGAACCTTCGCCCACCGCACATGCGACACGGGTCGTGTCCATTAGCAGTTTAAACATACGTACCTACCTAGGCAAGTAAGGAAAAGAAACAAAGGACGTCATATGCTTTAATGTTCTTATTTTTGGACTTTTTCATGCTACGCTACAGCCCTCCCGCTGTTCCTAAAAGGTGTTGGCGTGCTTTAATGTCACAACTAATACGGATAAGTTGGTAAGATAAATAATGTATTGTACCTCGGTGTGTGGAGGGCATGCATAAGTACTTACACTGTACAATGCGCTAAAATAATAAAAAAAGACTGTTAGAATAACCGGGAAAGGGGCGCAGCAACGCCAGGATAATGGATGTTTTTTTTTTCTTACGGTATCCTTTTTCCACCAAGGACTAGCTGACGTCCGAGCTTCTTCCCCTTTTATTATTACCTATCTACTTAACTTACCTTTTACATTACCCTACCAGCCTACCTGAATACCTGAATCTAGGTAGAAATAGAAATGGTCTGCCTGTTGCCGCTGCACGACCCCTAAGTAGAGAAAGATATGCCTACTACATGCAACAAATGATATTTCGCCTCCGCAATTTATTTTTCTCTTTGACCGAATTGTTCTAGATCTTAAGCGATACAACGTCTTTGCCCCAACTGTCGTTCAGCATTACAGCGAACCGTAACAGAACGAACGAGTTGGGGACAAACCAACGGATAATCCTAACAAACCAAGACTTTTTTCCGAGGAAATATACCATATTAAGAAGACTTAAAAAGGAAAGAGAAGGAAGATAAAACAGATAGGAGGAAGGAGGAGGAAAAGAAAGGGATCATTAAAAGGAGGAAGACGAGAAAGAAAAGTTTCAAGGGATAATCGCGTTTGCAAGACAACAACGACGACAATAGTCATGTCGACTTCGGCAACAACATCTCGAAGCCGGAGCCCACAAACGGCATCTAGCACGCGCACATCCTCCCCAGATCACACAGCCGTAACGATACATAGCTGCCCTTGTGAGAAATGCGATAATTCCTCCTCTAGCGCTAACGAAAACGGCGCGACGCGCTTCGACGTCCCCTTGATAGCCATCCCACGTCTCTTTAATGCAATCCTAGGCCTCGCCACCGTCATCCGCGTACACACTACTATCGACGCCGGTTGGTGGCCCTGGGAGCATAAGGTTCTATTCTCCCTGTGCTGGCTGACCCTGTTCTGGAATCTGGCACACGGTTTGTGCAGCATACTCGGCTACGCGTACTGGCCCTCACCACGGCGCACCGTCGGCTTGCCTCCTGTGACGCTCGCCGTCAACGGTAGGACTATCGTCTCGTTCGGCGGGCCCGACGAGGACGATGGCACAAGGAGAAGGCGTACCAAGCGCATCCAATTTACCGTTATTGATATGCTCCTCGCCGTCCCCACGTTGGGTTTCCTCATCTACTCAGCACACATCATGTATCCCTGGTGGGGATCGAGGTATGTCGGCCTGTGGCCACCAACCATAGGCCTGATTGCTTCTCTCGTGTAAGTTTTCATGCGTCTCTTCCCCTATATATAGCTAGACCCCCCCCTATCATCTTGATCCCAGTTAGGCTGACAGCCAGTAGTTCTTTCGAATTCGTCACCGCCTTCTTCCAACTGTTCCAGTTCTTCGAGGCCAAGGTCATCGGCGTACAATTGACGATGCAGGATATATACGAGAAGGACGATTCTGTCGGTCGTTTACAATTATAGAACGACCAACCGAGCGGGTAACATTCATAGCGTGTCCATTTATTCTTTTCTTATTTTGAGGGGCGGAGCGGAGCATGACAAAGCGAAGTGAAGCCGAATACGGTCCTTTTTTGTAATAAACATTTGGGACGGCATGGGGTGTTCGAAAGATACCAAGAAAATAAGGGTAGCATTGCGCATATACTACCTACATAGTCAGCCGGCATGAGCCATGATGATACCACTACGAGATATAAATACATTATTTCTCGCTTCTCACTCGGCCTAATGTCCTGTTCCGCCTATCCTTCGATCAATGTAGAAATTCCTGTCGATAGCATATATTGGGTAGCCGTCGAGACCAACCTCTAGTTTGGAAGGTCAGGGAACACATCCATAACAAATGATAGTAGGTCAACTTATCATGAAGGTTAGAGTGGTTGATCTGGACAACTAGACGTCCTTGAGATATAGCACCTGCTTGATATCCTCGCTGCTACGTCTTGGAGTTTCTACACATCCGCCGAAGTAAAGTTAACGCATAGGTAGCATATATAGTGTTCAATTTTACGTCAATATCGTTGCGTAGTTCTCCACGGCCAGTGACCGAGACGGACATGAGTAATATCAACTTATAGCTGAAGATTTTGAGGTTGTCATTCCATTCGCGCTAGCAACGAGAAACGACTAATGGACGCCAACATCGTTCCTTAGCGCATACACTTTCAGTTAGGGCTGATGTAGCAAGGCGTTGTATCTAATACCTAGTGCGATCTATAAAGCTAACGTGGATGGTATTGTACATGGTAGCATTGCATTAAGAGAGCCCACCACTTCTCTATCTTGCACCAAAAGGGGCACGTCAGTCCTGGATGGGATGCTTCTCGACTGTACTAGAGCACTCATGTTAATGTAGACCTAGATTTGTCATGACATATCGTACTCTGCCTCGGACGCGGCTTCGCCTTTCTGATTGCCAAATGAATATTATGTTTAACACCACGCAACCCGGTAAGGCGTAGTTTAATCAAATATTAGAGGAGGAACAGAGGGTATATACATCACGGAGAATACAAGAAACAGGTGTGAAGTCACATCGAGTTCATTGTCTCCTCTTGCTCTATTGGCTATATCCTTATATATCTATATACACCTTAAATTATACCAAACCACCATGTGATCCAACCAGAACATCATAACAACTGCTCTCAGTCTCTAGTCTATAATTATCCAAGAACTCCTAACACAATGCAAAGTTACAAGACATAATGAAGAAAAACGCCCAGGTATCTACCTTCGGCGATGTGTAGGGCCCAGAAGATGGGATGTGGGCTGGACAAACGCTAGAATAAAAATGTTGTAGATGTAAGTACTAAGAGAGGTAAATAAATTACCAATAGTAAATGGGAATAAGTAGATTTTCATGATAGATTGCAATCTGTTCTTTTTCGCTCCTTCTTTTTTTCTTCTGATTCGTCTCTACTCCTGCTTGGGCTTGCGCTCCTTCTTCTTGCCCTTGGGGACGCGCGTCAGCCAGTATAGCACTAGAGCGGCAATAATGTTGAAGATAATGTACGCCCAGAGGATTCCAAAATTGCGCCATCGGTCACCTGTAGCGAACAGTTGTTAGCTTCGTTGAATCCACCTTGATGTGTGTACCCGTAGGTGTCATGTGACTGGCGGTGGCTGTGAAGCGCAAGAAGGGAAGAAACTTACTATAATACGCTCCGGCCTGCGCCAGGTACGTGTTCGTCTCGTAGACAGTGCAATAGCTACATTCACTCGTGCGTAGCTCGGTGCCAGCCTCGATATACCCGCCTGTGGCGTTCTTGTAACTGTCTAGGTATTCTAAACAGTTCATGCCTGTGGGCGGGTCGAAGTGCACAAATTCGTTGTCGGCGCATTGGACGTGCGCATTTCCTAGCGCCGTCGACAGCATCGCGGACACTAGATACGTGAACGGACTGACACGGTACATGAAAATCCAGAATCTGGGCATGGTATCAGGGGTGGCGAGGACACCGCAGAAGATCAGGCAGAGCGAGAAGAGTAGGTTAGCAATATTACCACCAACTTCTGCCGTATCGAAGGCCGCGATAATCATGTCAGTAAAGGTCGAAGTAAATAACAAGAAAGCCCAGAGGAGCAGGAACATGAGAGCACCGCGCTCGGTTGTCTGGCCAGCTTCCGCGGCGTTATTATAAAGACCGACAGGATAGTACCAACAGAAAAACATGAAAGCCGCCATGAGTGTGTTCCAAGGCAACTCGACAATGATCTGCGACAGCATGAAGACCTTCCAGCCGTAAACTTTGGATGGACGCTCGCGAACTTCGTATAGAGATCTCTGTATGACGAAATGAGGCATAGTTTGCTGGACAAGCTGGCCAAAGACGGTGAGCAAATTGAAGATGGCAAACATTTGATTCTGAAGTCCTTGGATCGTGTTGCGGGCCTTGAAGAAGACGAACCCGATGAATAGGGCGATAAGGATACAGAGAACGGCCTTGGAGTAAATATATGACGGGGTACGCCAATACTGTTGGAACACACGGTGCGTGACCGTCCAAAGCTGGGTGGGGAAGCTAGCAGCATGCTCACGGTAGGATTGGGCATCGACAGTAGGGGGAGGGCCTGAGGACGCGTTGTCTTTGAGTGCATGAAGTTCAGCCTGCACTGCGTGGTACTCCGAGCTATCGCGCCAAGTCTGGAACCAATCGATATCAGTCGAACTACCTGGTGCTGCCCCGATGGCATCCAACATCCATTCGGCAGGGTTGGCTTCAGGGGGGCAATGGGGAGCACCGTGCCTCTCGAAGTAGCTCGTTAACGTAGACGAGTTCTGGCCGATATCACCAAAGTATACCGTCCTTCCGCCCCTCGCTAGGAAGAGGAGGCGGTCGAAGCGCTGGAACAACATGGCCGACGGCTGATGGATGGTACAGAGAACAGCCTGTCCACTCTTGGTGAGTTTCTCCAGGAGGTCTAGGATGGCCCAAGAGGTTTGAGAGTCAAGGCCAGAAGTGGGCTCATCGACGAACAGCAATAGAGGAGGCTTGGCGGCAAGCTCGACACCAATGGTGAGACGCTTGCGCTGCTCAACGTTGAGGCCTTCACCAAGAACACCGACGACTGCATCGGCATACTCTTCCATCTCCAGTAGCTTGATCACCTCATCTACATAGGCGATCTTCTCAGCACGAGGGACGTTAGCAGGCTGGCGGAGGAGAGCGGAGAAGCTGAGGGCCTCGCGAACGGTGGTGGTGGATAGATGTAGATCCTGCTGCTGGACATAACCCGTCTTCCTCTGGAACGAATTATCGCGGAGATGACCGTCAACGAGCATCTCGCCGGTAATGACACCCATAGTAATACGGTCAGCCAATGTATCGAGGAGTGTCGTCTTACCGGCACCCGATACACCCATCAGGGCGGTCAAAGTACCAGGTTTAACCCAGCCGTCCACGTGATCGAGAATGCGCCTAGGCTCGCCTTTGATCTTGATATCATAGCATACGTCTTTCCAATGGAAAATACTGGAATGCTCCTGGATGGCGCCGGCTTCTTTGTTACTACCATTGGTTCGACTAGTATTCGTTGCGACGGGGCCAACGCGAGGACCTTCGCCCTCCTCTATGTCGCCCTTCTTCTCCTTGAATTGGGCAGGCTTGTGGCCTCGTCGGAAAACTAGGACTTCACCCTTCGATTTCTTCTCAGACACGACCTCCGCAGCGAACATATAGGTAAGCAGGAAGAAAAGCATGAACGCGATCAGGATGCCGTAGTTTCGCCAACGATTCCCGTTGTAGTATTGGAAGGCGGTGTTGATGTACGCGTCGCCGTTCACACTGGGACGCCCAGGCACGCTGCCGGGAGTACTGCAGGCATGGTTGTTCGAGGCGACATCGCCGTAGCCGGGAACCAAAGGGCTCGGCACGAAGCCGTCACATATGAATTCACGATCATGGAACTCGTTTACCATAAGAGACTCGAACGCGTACGCGAGGGGGTCGAGGTAGTTCAGCCAGCGGCACCAGCCGAGCATGTAATCGATAGGAATGACGAATCCGGTGAAGATGACAAGATCGAGGATCAACAGAGCAGCGGGAACCATGGCCTGTGACAACGTGCGAGAGGCAGATGCGATGGTCCGGAAAATCATACTCATCCCCAAGACGGTGGTGAACGTGATGAGCAAGAAGAAGAAAAAAGCTCCGGGTTCACGTCGTAGGTTGGTCATGAAGTATAGCGCAAGGTTGAACACGATGGAATTAACGACCTTGTACGGCAAGTCGCAAAGCATGGAGGCGACCGCTTCGGCCGATGGGTGATATAGGGCGTAGCGGGCGTGCTTTTCGACAATCGGGCGCTGGGAGTACAGGGTGAGAATCTAGTGACGGTCAGCATTTAACAGGTCTCGCGAAAAGGGGTGGTCGGTGAACTTGCCTCCAAGGCACTGGCAAAAGCATTCATGAGACAAGCGAAGAATAACAGGGCACCGCGTTGGAAGAAGCTAGAGGTGTAGTCCTGCAGATTGTAGAACACACTACCAATGATGAGAGACATGACGAAGTTTCCGACGAGGGCTGTGAGCGTCATGGTAGGGTCGCCAATCAGTCGTTGCCAGCCACGCCAGAGACACAGCTTAACCTGCTGCACATAGGACAGCGTATAGGGAGATGTAGGTCGTTGGGACGCGGCCTGTTGTTGTCTCCTCGAAGCACGGAATAGTTCGGCATCAGGGCCGTTAAGCGGGTGCTCCCCCTTATAATGCTCGATCTCGGCCTGGAGCGCTCTGTACTCGGCGCTGTCTTTCCAGGCCGCCGCAAACTCGTCCGGAGTTCGCGGGGCCTTGCCCTCGAAACCAGGTCGAACAACACGTTCGACCGGACTCGTCATCGAGGTCAGGAAATCGGGGGTAGTCTGCCGTGTCGGGCATTCGAACCCCAGGTTTATGAAGTACTGTTTCGCCTCATTCGCTCTGCCAAAGAAAATCTGCCGACCTTCGTACAAGACGAGAGCCTTGTCGAACAAATCATAAGCGGTCTGCGGCGCTTGGTAAATTGAGACACACGCGGTAGTTCCGAACAGCTCAGTCTGGGTTCGCAGTGTCTTGCAAAATTCCACGGCATTGGCGCTGTCCAGACCTCTAGTGCTGTTATCCCAGCACTGCAAAGGAGCTCGGCTCAGAGCAGCCTCGGAGATGGTGACACGCTTCCTTTCACCTCCGGAGACACCGCGCACGTACTCGTTACCAACGCGTGTGTTCACAGTGTGTGAGATACCAAACATGGCCATCGTGACGTCCCTCACGTGGTTGGCGTATGTAGTGGTATCAACGCCGGGAGGGAGATGCCGCGAAGCCCGAGCTTGGGCGGCAAACGTCAACGTGTCGCCAACAGTCAACATGGGGAAGTGGACATCAATTTCGGCCGTGTAGATGGCCTCTCCACGGTGATGGCTATGCATCTCCTGGGCGGTCAGACCTATTTACGTGTTAGCTGGAGGCACAAAGACGTTGCAAACGAGCATGCACAACAACCAGGTAGGTCGTTGATGTCATTGGATCAGATCCTCTGCTTACCTTGATAGTTGAAGTACGAACCCTCCTCGACGTGAATACCATTAATCTCACCAGCAATCGTTTTCAAGAACGTCGAACAGCCGGAGCCCGGAGGGCCGAGTACCACCATCATCTCACCCTTGTTGACGACACCGTCGAAGCTGCGCAAGATATCGATCTTCTGTTGCTGACTTTTCCCCACAAGATCACGCACACGCCCTGCCGTCTCCAGCCAGACGTTAGCGACATCCTTCTGGAAATCGGTAGCAGCTCCAAATCCGTGGACGTTGAGGTTCTGGAAGCAAACACCAGCGGTTCGGAAATGTTGCCCCTCGCGATCGGCGAGGTTGACGACGGACTTTGCCCACGCGCGACCACTAAAGTTAGGCGAATGTGGGTTCAGGGGGGAATCCGCGGCGACGTCCAAGTACGGATTCTGGCCGGCGACGCCAGTGGCATTTGACCGAGTAGTGTACCTACGAGCGAGCTCGTGTACTATAGATTCACGCCTCTCCAGCTCGGAATCGTCCTCAACCTGGGTCGCGTTGCTAGAGCCGGCCGTCTCATCCTTCTCGACATCATGGTGAGTGACCGGTCGAGCCACGTTCTCCTCGGCAGCTTCCTCGATGTGCGGAAACGACATTGGCGGTGCCCCAGATGTTTGAGCTGTGCGGTCGTAGTTAGTGAAGGGGTTGCCCGGGAAGGACATGATTGAGAAGATCGAGGGCGGTGTTGGAACTTGAACTTGTCAATCTCAAGTTGTTGTCCGGCCCGCACCTAAAACTTCGACGAGTTCGTATCCAAAGTTTATTGTCTGTAAATTGTCGTTTTACTGTTAGGTTATTGATCGAGAAGCCGTTGACCTTTTTCCTTATACGTCTAAGTGTGTATACCTCTATATACTTGGGATATGCCAGGTAGATATAGGATTCGCGCTAATAACACAGCACCAGGGGGGGGGGGGGGGGGGGAATCTCACAGTTTACAGGGGGGTTGACGATATTAAGAAATAAGGTTGTATAATAAAAAGAAATTAGGGGAAAAGGGGGTGCGACGAAGCGCCCCACGAATTAACAGGGGCAACAGATGAGAGAAA